>JAESVK010000336.1:314537-336226 GCA_017140935.1 Hamamelis virginiana | reverse complement strand
ATATATATATATATATATATATAGAGAGAGAGAGAGAGAGAGAGAGAATATAGGTGTCGAAACCCTATTTTCCATCTAAACTGGTCTATAGAGATGTGACGAGATTACCTACTTACTCCGCTCTAGGGTATTAGGTTTAATTATAAGACTTCCATTTCATTAGACATGATCATTGACCGTGGATTAATCTATCAAAATGATATCATAAATACATATGAATTGATTTTTTAGCAAGCTGATTTTAAGTTGGATTACAAGATGAGCAATGTTAAAGTTAGTTGCACATTTTCTAACAATAGAAAAGAGTAATGTCATGGAGACTAAATTTTAGATTAATTATTGAATTATTTACACCATAATACCTTGAATTTTGGGGGTAATTTCAATTCAAGACCTAAACTTTTAATTTGATGAATTTAAGATAAATTTTTTAAAACTTATTTTATTGTAGGACAAAACTAAAATTTTCAAATTTTGTAGGGATGATTAACACAATAGTGTTTGGATACTCTCAATTTTTCTTCCTTAATCCCGTAAATGTTAAAATTTTAAGCGTTGTTGCATTATCCTGCCTAAAAAATATTAAGATTCGTTTTAATCCATTAGCTTTTACCCCCAAATTGAAACCCTTATTTAGTCACGCGGGGATCGTGTGAATAGTTTGGGCGGGAAATAAGTCTCTTAGGTGGATACACATAGACTCCAACTAGGATGCCACACGAGACATAGATGAAATTTCCGCTACTTAAACAGATGGCGTTTAAGTTTTTTCCTACATTGAAATACATTTTTAAAAATTTATCTTAAATTGATCAAATTAAAAATTTTAGGTCCCAAATTGAAATTACACCCAAAATTTGAGGTACTAAAGTGCATATAACCCTAAGGCACCGTTTGAATTTGTTTTTTATAAGTACTTATTTACTTTTTAAAAAATTTTCTAAGAAATTACATATTGTAAATTTTTAAAATGATAAATAAGTACTTATAAAAAATAAATCCAATCACTACCTTAATTTTTTAAAATTATTTTATCTCACAGCATGGTAGGTATCTATTTTCTTGCACTTTTCTATTGACTTTAATAAAGGGAATCCATGGGGAGAAATGGATAGACCAGGGGACCCAAATCAAGGACCACGAATAAGGTGCGCGTCAGGCTCAACAAAAGCACGCCCACTTGGGTGAGATATAGACTCGCACACACGTGAACATTTTTCCAAACAGAGAGGATTGCAGCATTCGAACAGAGTTTCAATTGCTTATCCCCCCCCCAAAAAAAAAAAAAAAAAAAAAAAAAAAAAAGAGTTTTAATTGCGACAGTAAAAAGCATCAAAAGCCTCTTGAAAGCACGTACGAACGCTGTTGCCAACAACCCCAACTCTTTCTCTCTCTCTCGCTCTCTCTGAGCTGTTTATCACCAGCATATTACCGTAGTAAGATTATTCCCATTTCTTCATCTCCACACGTGTAATTATATTCTTTTGCTTTCTCTTCACTTGTATACAGCAATCCTTGGTACAAACTGGATCTAGAAATTCCATAGAAGCTTTCTTTTCCCTTCTGTATGTGATATATGTTTCTGGGTATTTTTTAATTCAATTGTTTCATTATCTTAATTTCTTTTATATTTATCGTTTGTTTTTGTTTTATTGAATCTGGGATTTCTACTTAAATTGTTCCCTTTTGCTGTTGTCGAAGGCATGATCATTTAAAAAAAATTTTTTTTTTTTGGGCGTATAGTGAGTTTTTCTTTGGCTGTTTTGTTCTTTAAGCTAAATTTCATATCTTTAGGAGTTCTATCTGTGGTGGGTTTTGTTATTTTTAGAATTCTGTTTTTAAAGTTTTTGATTAAAGTTCACTAGTTTTATGTATGGTGCATGGCCTTAAACTTGAATTGAATTAATTAGGCCTTTTTATTCTTCTGTCCCAAGTTTAATTCTTGTTGAGGTTTGAGCCGCCTTCACTATATGAGCAAATAAACTTAGATTGAAGTATGACAGAATTTTTGTCTATAATTGGTACTTCCTATCTTGTTGTCTTGAATTATTCATTGGTTTGCTGTTTATTATTTAATTTCTTTTAAAACTTGATTTTAGCTTGAATCATAAAGGATTTTTCTTTAAATGCAATCCTTTTGGGGTGCGGTTGCCTGTTTTTAGGTTCTTATTTCCTCTATTTACCTTCTTTCATTGGAACTACTAGTGTTTTCGTTCTAGGGCGTGTGTTCTTGATGGTGGGTTCAATCGTGTATTAAGACAGATTATGGACTTCTATTACATCTTTATTAGAAATTTGAAGCACCCATTATGGTTGTGATTGTTTTTCAGGTGTTTATTTCTATATAACATGGAAGGTACTATTGTTAGAAGGGTGATTCCCTCAGACAACAGTTGCCTCTTCAATGCCGTGGGGTAAATCTCTAGATTATAAATGTGCAGTTCCTTTGATTTTAATTCCAATGAAGTGAATTTGTGGACTGGTTTGAGCTCTTTTACTCTGTTTCTTTATATGCAGGTATGTTATGGACAATGACAAACACAAAGCTCCTGAATTAAGACAGGTTATTCCCTATAATATCTACTCTTTGCTGCCAATATGTGTAGTTTTTGTGTGTGTGTGTGTGTGTGTGTGTGTGTGAGAGAGAGAGAGAGAGAGAGAGAGTGCACATCTTGACACATCGGCCAATCTTCATGTACTGGATTTTGAAATTATCTAAGTGTTGCATTTCATAATCTGTATAGGTTAATTAGTCCAATTATGGTACTTGCATGGATTTATTGAAAACTGTATTAGCAAATTCATGTGTGTAATGTTTAGAGAGAGGAAGAGGGAGAGGGAGAGTGGGGGTGGGGGAGAGCATAGACGGTTTTATACAATTTTGGCTACTCTTCAAAATATTCATCGTACTTTCTAGAATTTTTTTTATTTGTTATTTTATATATATATAGAGAAATATATATATCAATGATAAATGTTCTTTATGTTTGTTTTTATACTTTGCTGTCTCATAATTTTCATGTTAGTTATGCCTATGATGTTCAAGTACATCTCCAAATGAAGTGTTTGACAGTTAAATTTAACCTGCTAATATTTATAATGTTACTTAAGTGCATAGATAAAATTAGTTAATGATGAGAGTCAGAGCTCTTTAACATTTATGGATAGATAGTTCTTTGATGTAAGGATATGCGTCTCCATTTTAACACATATACATTGAACTAGTGGGATAATGGATTACCTTCTCTTTCATTACGCCCTTATGATTTTAACCTTTTATTTGTGGAAGGTCATAGCTGCAACAGTGGCAAGCGATCCGGAGAAATATTCTGAAGCATTTCTGGGAAAGCCAAATGGAGAGTATTGTGCTTGGATTCTTGACTCAGAGAAGTGGGGAGGTGTGTTAGCTTCTTTCCTGTCTTGATTAGGGAAAGCTTGTATGTCCAGAAGATTAAGTATTGAAAAGCAGATGCATCAAAAAATGACATCTAAGAACCCTCTTGAAAATGCTGTTCTTTGTGGTTCAGCAGTATCCTTCCCATGCCCGTGGCTTCAACTTCCCCCCTCCCACCCTTCCCCTCTATGTCCCCTTCTTTGTGGGTGAAGTGATATCCATTGTCACTGCATGTTTAACCTTGTATCTTTCTAATTAAAAGAATGTGTAATCTGGTTTAAGTACAAATGATGTATACTTAGAAATAGTTTACAAACAAAATAAATGAATACTCATGTGAATCTTCTATTCTTCTCTGTCTAGGTATCCAATTTATGCGATTTTATGTAAATTTAAGAATGAAATATAAATGCATCATAGTTTTGATTAGATTAATCAAAAGAGTAGCTCTATTTCCTCTTTTAAGTTTGCTGCATATAATAAGTATTTTCCTTTTTTGTTATGATCATGAGATGGGGTCCACTACATGTTCCATTCAGTTTAGGTGATTTACAGTTGTGTGTGTGTTTGTTATGTTTGATTAATATGAATAATTGATTACAGTTGTGTGTCTTTAGCTGTCTTCACCATGTCTTGCCTTCTTGCTTATTGAGAAATTCTGAAAAACCACCTTGCTGAAAACCTTTTCTTTTGTCAAGCTCTGAGTTAGTGCAGGTTGAGCTCAACTTGAAGTCATCTTATGCAAACTGTGCCTTGATACATCAAGGCTTGGCCAAGCTCTGTTTAATTTGCCTCATTTGCCTTTTCCTGCCACGGCAACTTGTACGCCAACCGTCCCTACCACCACCGTAGTCCACCAGTATATTTTACCTTTTGTCACTGCCATTACTACTGTCACCGACAAATGAAAACAAAATAGAATAGTTCTCCTACAATCCAATTAAATGGGATCGTGGTCCACCTTAATTGGATTCTGGGGTTGAATGCAAGTCTGGTTTACTAAATGTGGCCTTGAAATTATATTAGTTACTTTGCTGCTTCTATGGCTTATTAATTGATCTCATGTCTAAATTAATATGAAAAGCCGGTCTAAAAGAAATGAATAATTGAAGCATGTACATCTGGATGGTAGTATATATGTTTTTGAAGTGTCTTGACCAGTCCTATGATTATATTCATCTGCTCTAACCATTTGGCGGTTCATGTCTTTACTGTTTTGGTTATAATCTAAAAAGTAAAGTAGGTGATATCTAACATCTTACAATAGAAACTTCAGAATGAATTATATATATATATATATTAATTTCCATTCATTTGAACATGTTACCATACATAGAACTCAGCTATGAAGTGACACTATCATGATGGATCATCTTATGCTCAGAATAGCATACCTCAGCATTATAGGCTTGTGGGAGTCCAGCAAAATTCTATAATAAAAGTCCTATCATAGCTCAGCTATGTGATAGAAGCACTTTGTTTGAACCATAGTTTTAAGTATCGCCTGATCCTATACGTATCGCCCAATACGTATGGGATTTCAGAGGCTCATGTACGCTTTACACCCCGATACTATATGTGTAAAGCAATTCACGGCATATCGGCTTGATACGGCGCATAAAGGCTGTTACACCCCGGTTCCGTTACACCCACGTGACTGACAAGAAACCCATAAACGTCTGAAGCAAGCAAAAATTCCTAACAATCAGTACACTACTTTGCTTTTCTTCCAAATATAAATGATAAAGTCTCATGATTTAATTCTTAAAAGAGTAAATAAAAAATTTAATAACATTTAAAAAATTATAATACAATTCAAACAGTTTTTTGGTTTTATTTTAAAACTTTTTAACTTGCAAGCTAGTAACTTATAACTTACATAATATATTGTAAAAATATATTACAAAAATATTTTTCAAAATAATTATAAATTATGGGTGTACATGAATTTTTAACACATTTATTTATATTCAAAGAGTTCTAGTTCATTACTCAATTAATTTTAATTGAGTGATAAACTAATGATTTGTGAAAACTTGAAATAAATTCACTAGAACTCTTTGAAAACATTAATATACATTAGTATAGGGTAAAGATGTGTATTACTGCTTTTGGTGGTTGATGTGCAAAAATAAAAATAAAAATTCACAGCCCTGGCGCCCGATACCCTTTATGTATCACTCGATACACCCGATACCCGTTACACCTTTACCGTTACCGTTACAGGTCCGTTACCCGATACTTAAAACCCTAGTTTGAACTGTAGAAACATGTAGAAGGACAACAGTAATTAGGCAGCTATGCTTTGGAGTAAAATGTTCAATTTTATTAGGCAAGAAACTATCTTTTTATTTGATAAGTATAGCTGATGCGGGGACAATGGGATGGTTTAGTTGAAAGGCAATGAAAAAATAATTGTATGCTGGTGGAAAAACTTCCAACAAGGGCAAAGAAGGTGTGTTGATAAAAGTCGAAGCTTTGGTGAACTCAAGCTTTCCTAATTGTTGTCCAAGTATCGATAGGAATTTGCTTTGGCAATGACTTCTTCTAGTCAGCTCCCTAGTCCCTACTGCCTGCAGCAGGGCCATAGGTGATATTAGCTTCTTAGCTAGACTGTTGCCAAGGCACGTCCAAAGCTCCAACCAACTTCCGGGTGCTCAGGTGTCAGTTGAAGTGTAAAAATTGTGTTTCTAATAAATAAACAAAATATGGGCACCTAGATATGGAAATTGTTTCATTAATAATTTATACTCTTCTCTTCAAAATTTCATGTCACCATTGAGGAGCACGGAGTGGGGCATATTATTATAAGGAGTCAAGATGGTCTACAAAATTCCTGATGGATTAGTGCAGCTAGAACCAATTGAAAGAAAAGATGTTTGATACGATTAGTATGAATTTATCTCTGCTTCTGTGCGGAAGTCTTTCAAGCATTTATTTTGTCACAAGCAAGCACTAGGATGTTGTTTAGGTTACACACAGTGGCGGAACCAGGATGAAATCTTGGGGGGGCCAAAACCTTATAGGCTTTGGACTTTGAATATTGGGGGGCCATATAGTGTATTTTTGGAATTTTTTAACTATAATATATAATATATATATAATACATGGATTGAAAAAAGTTGGGGGGGCCATGGCCCCCCTTGGATGCATGTGGTTCCGCCACTGGTTACACAGTTGATCTATTGTGCTAACTTCATTGCTTTGATGTCCTCTTGTGAAGGTGCTATCGAGCTTGCAATATTAGCAGATAATTATGGACGTGAAATTGCTGCATATGATATCCAGACCACACGATGTGATTTGTATGGTCAGGTTAGCATTAATAGTGTGTTATCTGTGCATCTAGCTCTTATTAACTCTGCAGCACTAATTTATATTTCTCTATTCTGTGGAGTGCAATTTAACAGGAAAGGAAGTATTCTGAAAGGGTTATGCTGATTTATGATGGGCTCCATTATGATGCTTTAGCTGTATGGTGCTTCTTGATCAATTTCTTTTTTTCCTTTTCTGTCCTCTCCTTCCCATATTAATTTATTTTAGAGTAATAATCAGGAAGGAATTAGTAACTAGGTGGAGAACTTATTTCTTTCTTTTTATTCTTGTTTTTCCCCTCGCTTGAGCTAGACGTGGATGATGGAATGCATGTATGAGTTTTAGATGTCCACCATCTGTTGGTTCCTGCATTGAAGATCCCCTGGCCAAAATATATTGACCTATCCATCTGATCTCTCATTTGCATTTGCACATATAGAGAAGGAAAATGTTATGCACTGCTACAAAGTATCGCTACAAAGAAGGAAATGCTATGAATTTTCAAAACTACGCTTATTCCTTCTTTGTAGCAATATTTGTAGTGATACTTCATAGTGGTGCATAGCACTACTCTATAGAGAAATAGAAAGCAACCATGAGCTATGGAGATTGGATAATTATATCGGTTAGGTTTTATTTAATACTATATATATATATATATATATATATATATAGCACAGTTTATCAAAATCATCAAATGGTGGTACATTCAGTATGGACTGCAGGATTAGGTAGTGAAAATTTCTATTCATTCACCTGTCATGCTTTCGTTATCTGTGCAACTCTTTCTGCTGTACACATTTGTTCCAACCAGCTTTAGTGGTGCTTGATTTTTTATATCTTGTATCCACAGATGTCTCCCTCTGAAGGTGCGCCAGAGGAATTTGATCAGACAATATTTGCTGTACGGAAGGACAGGACCATTGGACCAATTGAGGGGCTTACTCTTAATCTTGTTAGGGAACAACAAAGGTAGTATATGGTATCTTATTGAGGCTGCATGGTACAAGACTTGAACACGTGAATATGGAAAAATAGCTCTGTATTCAAGTTTAAGCACAAACTATGACCACTAGTATATTAACACGGCAGAAATAGCTCTGTATTCAAGTTTAAATACAAATCACGACTGCTAGAATATACAAACACATTACAGATGTCTTGTAGTTGAAGTTCAAAGATTTCCTGAGCTGGAAATTAACATGTTGAGTTTATTATAACCCATCCGATTACTGGGCTGCTTTTTGGCAGTTTTACTAAGAAAATCTAAACCCGTTCAGTGCATCAGGTTGTTGGTGCAGAACTAGCGGGACGTTTTAATTTTTGCGCATTGAGGATCTTGGTGGAATCGATTAAATGTTGGTTCTCAATCATCTGCTGTTCTGCATTGCAAGCTACATGATCACATGATTATATGCTAAGGGTGTTTGAGCAATCAAACCTTACACTTGTCAAACATTTTTGCATTTTCTCATAGTATGTGTGTGGGCGCATATGTGCAAAACCATTCACATTGTCACTGAAAATGGTAAAAGTTCAGCAGAGTTTTTCTCCTATTTTTATAGGAGTCAAATGCTACATAAGGAATAGATCTGTTGATTCTGCAAGAATAGGAATAGAGACGATAGTGTACAAAAACAGAAATTGAGATTTATGAGACACTTTTCTTTGTTTGGCGAATTTATGATCAAATTTGCTCTTGCAATGTTTTTGAGATTCTTGTTTAGGCCTTTGATTTCCACCCCTTGATGAGTTGCTTCCTTCTTTTTTATTTATCTAGGATTTTATTATAGTTTCACAGTAGGAATGCTAAACTCATGGAAAATCATGTTTTGGTTCCGTCCTCTTTCTTTTCAGGAAAAGGAGATTTACAGACACTGCCAACTTCACTTTGCGATGTGGGGTATGTCAAATTGGAGTCATCGGCCAGAAGGTCATATCCAACCGATACAATCATATTATGTTTTACTTTTCCTTTTTCTGTGTTATTCTCCAACTTGGCTTAAATATCTAAACTCTTCACCGATTCGCCCTGATATAGTTTCATGCAAATATGCAGGAGGCTGTGGAGCATGCACAAGCGACTGGCCATGTCAACTTTCAGGAATATAGATGATAGAAGCTGTGAGAAACAAATAACAGAAAATAGACTAATACTCTTTCAATGAGCTCTTTTGGACCCAGTTTGGACCTTGTTCATTGAATTGTATGGTTTAGTCAATAAGTTTCTCTCTCATTGGATTGTTAAAGAACCAATAAAACTGTTTAATTTACTAGGGGAATTATTGTTGTAGCATGTCCTGTTGTACCAAATGAAATATATTTTACTGTTTTGTTTTGGATTTATGTTGGGGATTTCATTCCAATCTCACTGTTACGTGAAATTGATTGCCTTGCTCTTTATTGGGTCTTATCTTTTTATTGTTTGAGGAGTGCTATTCTTCCAACTCTCTTTATTGGCTCTTATCTATTTTGCTATTTAGCAGGCCACTTTGTCTTTTGGGAGGGGGTTGGGTTTACAATTATTGGGTCTATCTGTGCATCAACTGAATGGGACCCTTCAGGAAGTGAATATGAAAATTTGGCCAGTTGAAACATCAGTTTCAGCAATTTTATTTCATCAACATTTGACTGAGTCTATTTTTTCTATAAATCTATTTATTTCATCAAGTCAATCTCGAGCCAGCTTGGTTTGTCTTCCAGCCTTATTGATGGTGGGTCTTGTGTCGGTATTTAAATGCTTGTAATCTTTCACTGTTGCGCATTTCAGAAATTTAATTACTTTTTCTTTCTTGGTCAGTGATCTTTAAAACCTGCTTTAAGCCATCTTCCATTATCTACAATAATTTAAAAGAACAAATACAGAAAAAAGATGAATGTTATCCATTCAGTCTCTGCTCTCTACCATGAATCTGTTTGTCCTTGATGGTTTTAGAAGATACAGTACAAATAGCATAATTTACTCTCTGACTCACTTGCAAAGAGGATGGCATAACTTAAACAAATGACAGCCCAGTCGCTCAATTTAGATCATTATTCCCAAAATGTTGAAATGAAACTCTGATCAATGCATAATTAATGGGAGTTAAAATGGAAAACCAGGAAATGAGCGATCCACGAGACCCACTTATTCAGAGTTCTGAGAAGTTTCAGGCAGCAGCAGATGGGTACCTCACAAGGTTGACAAAGGAAACTCTACTTATTTCCATCTGGTTCTATCATTAACTTTGATGAGCAGGCTTGGCCATCAAAATCTCATTAAATCTAAATCTTTTGTTTAAGAACCTGGCGCAACTGGATCTTCTGACTTTCCATTCTTGCCTCCAAAAGCTTTGCCTTCAAACTATTCTTCTGTGCGCCACGAGGCCATTCAATGCACCCTTTCATCCCTCTGGTAATATGTGGATTCCCTGATTCTGGTGAACTCCACTGCCCCATCAAATCCTCAGGGCTGAGCCCGCCTTTGCCTGACCCCCGATCTGGAGAATGGATACTTCCATTAGAAATCCTTCCATTTGAAAGCCTTCCATTCATTCCCTCTACTGAGATTATCTTGCAGTTTTCACCATTACTGGGGCATGATCTCCAAAGTCTGGATATGGACGATGCCTTCTTCATTTGCCTGGATGGTACTGAGCAGACTTCACTGATTTCAGTAATTGGCGTTTCCTCACCTGCATTGTCTTCCCATTCTGTTCCACTCCTTGACACATTACTGTCTCGGTGAAGTTTATTGACAGATGGGTCACTCCCATCAGGTGAATAACTTGAGCCCTGATCCTCAAGCTGGCTTACAGTTTCCCACCCGCTCCCATCTTCTTCTATATCACCATCTTGGTCGACAAACACATTTGAATGTCTCTGAATGCTGCCTTTGTTGAACATAGTGACTTCGGGGCTCACAGTATGAATTTTGGAGGCATGACTGGCAGGACTATAAGCAACACAGGGTTCAATCTCCCTCTCGTTTAGTTCACCGAAATTAACATCTTCAAAAACAGAGAAAATATCGTCTGGGTTCGGGGGCTCATAAGAAAATTCCTTAATATCTTGAATATTCACCGAAGCAGCAGCCTGTCGAAGCAACTCAGCTTCTCTCAACTCCTTCACGTCTGGGGTTGCAGTTCTTGACCTTAGAAAAGCCTCCAGATCTGCTACAATCTTGTTCATACGAGAATACTTCTCTTCAAGGGCCACCTTTGCATCAACCAGCTTCATTTGAACCCGTTCTTCACGCCAGACCTCAGCCATCTGCAACATCTTTCTCTCCTCTTCAACTTCCTCCCGAAGTTTCATGGATTCTCTCTTCAATGCTTCAACTTCAGCCTTGTCTTCTCCAATCTCCTTAGCAAGCTCATCGCATACTTCCTCTATTAACTCCCTGGCCTTTCTTTCTTTATCATAGTCCTGCATAAATCGCTTTGCTGATAACTTGACATCAGCCAGTTCATTTACCAATTTGGAATTAACAATTTCCATCCTTTGGCGACTTTTCCTTTCTCGATTCAAGTCAGCTTTGACATCATCAATAATTGCACGGATTTTCTCATGTTCTTTGCTCCGCCATGAAACCTTTTCTTCACTGAGTTTCCTTAAGAAGTGCTCAAGTTTCTTTTTTGTGGACCGCCGTTCAGTTTCAAGCTCATGAATGCGGGCTCGAGCCTGCCCAAGTTCTGCTTCAAGTGCAGAAACCACTGAGACAGCACTTACTTGTTGGTCAAGAGGCTTCACACGGCTGTAAATCCGGCAAACCTCCTCCGACAATTTTGAGCCGACAGGGTCCCACTTTGTTGCCCCCTCCATTGCAGAATTGGAAAATTGAAGTGAAGGTTCAGCCTAAAATAGAGGAAAACAGGTTGAAGATTAGATAAGTAATGAAACAAAATGAAGGGAAAATATTTAAAATGAAAGAAAGTTCCATCTCTTGGGTAATGAGACAATTAAGGCTCTATACATTGTACCAAAAAAAACAGGTCGTGTTGTTCTCCATACTTGTAAGTAACAATTATGTCAATTAAACATCAACAAACAATTATCCAACGAACAATGTTTTTAATCCTTTGATAGACTAAATGATTCACGTCATCAAACTATGAAGCACAAACTCAGACACGTGTACAACAGGACACAGACACACTGATATAACAAATCCTAAAAATCTAATACACAACATGGCAATGACGCGAGATTAATAAAATATATATTTTTATACATGTAATTATATTATATCATGTAGCATCACATATATCATTCAAAACATATCCCTTTGCATAGTTTTTAGAAATTGGAGTTGAGTTGTTCACATAGAAAATGGGACAAAAAGGAAATGGAGAAGAAGATGAAGAAGGCACAAAGAGAGGTGTCATGGTAAAGAAGTGTGGGAAGATTGTCGTTTTTGACACGCGTCCGACATTCCCACATCTGTGCTTCTTATTCATTAAATAAGATCAATCTTGGACAGTGGAATAATCTAAATTGGACAGAAGGAATGTCCTAAGTAGCAAAAATATAGAATGGCATGCCCACATGCAAGTGGCATGCACGCCACATGCACAATTGATGAGGAAGTGGGTCATTCCTCCAATCCAAAAAGTTCGGAAGAGTTCATGCTTAAATTAAGGACCTTAAGGAAGCAGTGTACCTTACACATGAATCCATTCCTTGGACCCGAGACAGAACGAGGACTCTGTAACAAATCCTTTGCTTCAGATTCATACACGCTATTGCGATGACAGAGAAATGGACCAGGCTGCAGGGAAGAACAAATCAATGAACAAAATATCAAAAACTTCCAGAATTGACAACACAAAATCTTCATTCATGGCTTCAACATAAAGCCTTCCAATTCAAGACCATTAAAACAACAAACCCATCAAGATGAAGTAAACAAAAAGCATTTTTTGGAAGTCAACTAATGAAATGTATAGATGTCTAAAAGAATCATGGAGTAGATCATGACGCGTAACTATCAATGCAGATGAATTTTGGACTTCACAAACCTTAATAAAGAAGTATTTATATGAAAATTTTCCAATCTAACAACACCCAACTGAGAGAGAGAGTGATCAATGCTCACAGAAACTTCCATATTCGTACATATTAATTTAAAGAAAGAAATTAAGAACATGAATTGATAGCTGATATGGGCAATAAATTCTAATAAAAACAAGTGTAGAAAGATCAAATCCAATGGAGTCGTTTACAATTATACCAGTGAATTGACTTATGCATAGTATTTGAAAAAAAATATATATCCATATATAACTGAGTCTATGTCTGTGTATGAATTTGAGCTCCTCATGCAAACCCTAATCTAACATAAATTGTAAGATTAAACAAATAAGAGGTATTAGAAAAACATAACAGGAAAAAAAAAAAGCATTAATCAGATCAGATTTACACTAAGATCAATCCAACCATTGCTTTCAAGATCACATATTCATTCACATTCTTAAAACCTGAACCTCCCATTTGGTTCTCGAAAGGAAAGAAAGCATTTTCCTTTACTTTTCCTCATTTTTCACAGAACCAAACAGACTAGAAAAAAAATTATAGATCTTGAAAAGGACAGCATTAAATGACAAATACCTGAAACTGTACCCCCTCTTCACTCTTCTTCAGCCCACCCCTCTCGCCGCTGCCACCGCCGACAACATCCGGCAACTGCAACCTCCAAAGTCCGGCGGCGAGCTTCCTCGCCGAGACCGCCGTCAGCTCTTTCGCCTTCCTCACTTTACGTCCACTATTACGAGCACACTCCGCCGGCGACTTCTCATCATCCCTAACCTTAACCCTATCGTCGAACTTCCACCGCAGTAATGGGGTTTCGGGTCGGCTCCGCTTCCCAACCGGAGCTCCATCTCTCCTGACCCGGGTTCCGGAGCCGGAAAACTTTGGGGTTCGGGCTTTTCGGCGAGTGGGTCTGTAAGGGTTCTTATTGTGGAGAAGATCTGAGTCCGGTATAGGGTTTAGGACTTTAGAAGTGAAGGTGGTTGATGACGGTGTCGCTGCGAGGTCTGCTCTGCCGGAAAGCTTCATTGTCGCTGGCGAGATTCGGCCATTGTATATATATAGAGAGAAAGACTGAGAAGGAGAGAGAAAGAGAGAAAGAAGTGTGTGTGCGCGTTTGTGTGATGAAACGGGCGAAAAAGTACAGAGAGGTCTGAGAGAGTTTCAGGGATTTTCTTCGAGAAAACGACGCATTTCATGTACGTATATATATATACATACACACATGTATATGTATGAATATGTACGGTCAACGTCTCTCTTACATTAACCCTTAGATTTCGTAGCTAATAGATAGGTATTAATTACAGGAAAAAACAAAAACGGTGGCGTTTTACATCATCTACAGCTTGTCTGAAAATTCTTAAAATGGAATTTTATTATGCCCCTTACTCTCTTAATAGTTAATCCTATGAATTTTTCAAATAAAAACAAAAACGGTGTCGGTTTACGTTATCTAAAGCCCCTGTCTGAAAATTCTTAAAATTGAAGCTGATCAACTCTCAGACTCTCTTAATATATACTCCACTGTGTATTGTTTTTTTTTTTTTAAATTAAAAAATAAAAAAAACTAAATGAAAAAATAATTATTTGACAAATATGATATTTGATCGAGTTAAATCTACTCTCATATTACAATATACTTTTTAAATAAATCAGTCTATAATTGATTTAAAACTATTTGGCGAATATAAAAACTTGACCGATTGAGAATGAATCCTAATGATTTTTATTTCATTACTGTTTGGAAAGCCTATGAGTCGGTTTATTAAAAAAATAGAAAAACAACGAGAAAATGAACACAGTTTGATTAAATTTTCAAAATTCCCAAACATGTTTAAAAAACTACATTTTGTACCTCATTTTATACGAGAATGAACATATTTAATTGGCGAAATTCTTAAATTTTCTAAACAATTCCCAAGAGTCCATAGGTTCCATTTCCATTAGCTTTTTTATTTTATTTTTTAAATTATTTTTGGAATTTAAAATTCTAATTGATATAATAAAATAGGGAGATAATTATTTTTAAATAATTTAAGAGGTAATAAAATGGTTAGCAAAATTTAAATACTGAAAATAATTTTCTGAAAGTGATTTTAGAAAAAACTAAAGTGATTTTAGAAAAAACTAATGTGAACGGATATTTAATTATGAGAATTATGTCTGTATTATTTTAATTTTTTATTATTTATTTTATCTTTCATAGTACCTGTGCATCGCATGGGATGGCGCCATTCCAAATAGAAGGCCAGGGGAAGTGTCCAAAGAAACCATGTCGTATTGAGTCGGTTTTAAATAACTCGAACCGCCTTGAATGAAAACAGAATTATTGAGACGTCATTGTTGTGGGAGTTTTCTTCTTCCAGCCCCACTTAATGCATTACCATGCTAGATAGGGACTCTAGGGCAACTTCATTATTTTCTCTTTTAATTATTTATTAAAGGGTATTTAACCAAGAATCCCTTAATATATGGACTGTATATCCAAACCCCTTTACAGAAAACTTGGTTTATGAGAGAAATAAATTATATAGCCTATGACAGATTTGTCCTCATTTATACATCCTGATTTTATTTTTTTTATTATACAAAATTAGTTTTTACTAAGAAAGAATGCATTAATTGCCATATATTTTCGAATAGTTAAAATTTATATATTAATTGTATGTACCTAATATGATTTTCCAACAAGTAAATTTACTTAACTCGTATACACGTGGTGGATGCATATATTGTCATATATCTTCAAACAGGTAAATTTAACATAAATTGTATTCACGCATCAAATTTGATTTTCAAACAAAAAAAATTTACTTAACCCGTATACACGTGTTGGATGTGTATATTACCGTACATTTTTAAAAATGAAAATTTATATAAAATATATTGCATGCATCTAATTTGATTTTCAATAAATCCCAAAAGAAGAGAAGAATCCAATAATGGTCTCTTTAAGAATAGATATAGAAAAGAGACTAATAATTTAAAATTTGAAATGAATGTAATTTAAAAATTTTCCATAAAGAGTTCGATAATTTATAATTTTTCCATAAAGGGTCTTGTATAGATACAAACTCTAAAAGGAAACCACAGCAAATGTAATATTATCAAATAAGGGCAAATATGTCAATATAAAAAAATGGTAGACTTTGAAATATCCTAGAAGGATCTCAAGGTAAATATTAAAGGGTATTGAATCTCATGGTATGTAATATAAATTATAGGTGGATCTGGATAATTATTCCTTAATTTATTTAGTCAAACTTAAACATGTAATGTATTACTGGACTCGATTCATTTACAATATTAAATATTTTTAAAAAATTATTTTACATTTAAACCTCTCATCAAAAAAAAAAAAAAAAGTAATTATCTTGATTATATAGTTGATTTATAAGTTTTGGTCGACATCATGCAAGAAAAAGTGGTTGGTATTCATAACTTTGGTCCCAAAATTTCACAAGATGTCCTTGAAGCATAGCTTTTATGAAGTTAATCAATGTGTAGATATCATAGTTGAAGTGAATTGCCATTTAATTTGATTACTCTGAAATTTATTTAGATCGTCCTTTTTGTACAGCCTTTATAGTTGATGTAGATGCTTCTGGTATCTGTTTTAGTCACGATGTAACATAATTCTGTAAAATGAAAGTTCCTCGATACTAAAAAAGGAAAAAAAAATTATAGAAAACAAACAAAATCATCTGAAAATTTCATTTATCAATAGATACTTTAATGATGGGTTCAAAAATAGATTCAAATTCATTTTTTGAATCCAGATGCAAAAATTCTTACTCTAATGGTGGATTTAAAAGTTGATTCAAAATAGATTGACTCTAAAAATTTATTCAAATTTGAATCTAAGTTTAGCTGGATTCGTTTTACTTCAAGACATATAAAAGTGCATAGAAATTTGTGTATGATTTCGGAGAAGAGAGACAGAAAGAAAAACCTAAAAATGGATCCACTATCACTAGAATATTATCCAAATGACTATACATTTCGCTGTAACAAATTTAAATTTTTTTATTTTTGAACCCAATGAAAAGAATCTAAGTATTGAAGTTGCTCTTAATGGGATTCCTTGGCTCACGCGCTTCAAGAGAGCGTGGGGTTGATTCCATTTCACTAGTTTGTATCTTCTCTCTCTCTCTCTGTCTCTGCTGTCTGCTGTTGTGGCAGAGGGTTAATGGAGCAACTTCTTCTGAGAGATCTCAACTCGTTTTTCTGTATTATTTAGTCCGTAGCAAAAGGCATCCGAGGGAGTTACCACGTGGCTATGCATCTACTCTACATGTGGCAAATGCCTCTGTAAGTTGTAACCAATGCAAGGGGTTTGTACCCACATGGGTGACATTAAGATATATATATTGTGGAGTCTTTAACTTTGGTTTCAGAGCCAAAGAATATACAGAGCTCTAGGTAGATTTAGATCTAATCAAAATAATAACTTAACCTTAAAACCTTATACATCAATACTCACACTTCATAAGGTATTTATTTGATATCCTATGTGCTATTTATATCTTTTTCTAGATGTTTAGGTCAGAAATTTGGAGATATCTAATTTTTAAATAAATTAATTGACAAAAATATTATATATATATATATATATATATATATATATATATATATATATATATATAGAGTGTAATTTCTTATGAGGACTTCTTTGTGTAAGGACTTGGCTCTTTTATCAATGTAATATAAGCATTTTGGAAAACCGACCAATGGATTAGATATTCTCCCAATGTATGTTATGCATGCCAAAAATCACAGTGATCTGACGGTCGGTTTTTAAAATACAGACTATGTAGATACTGTCATAGTTCTTCACAGTTTGTAATTTAAAAACCATCTGTCAGATCACTGTGATTTTTGGCATGCATGTCATACATAGGATGAACATTCAATCCAACGCCCGATTTTTCAAAAAATTCATCCTACATTGACTAAAAAGCCAACTCCTCACATAAGGTTATGTAAGGACGTCCTCATAAGAAAAAGACTCTCTCTCTCTCTCTCTCTCTCTCTCTCTATATATATATATATATTAAAGGCTGAATAGATTTATAGAAAAAATGATTTATTAAATAGTAATAAAATAAAAATCAGGCAAATTCATTTAATTGACTAGATTTTCATGTGTTTCAAATAGTTCTCATGGACAGTAGAACTTGATTAAATAGTTTAGAATTGAAGCATAAAGATTGAATGCTATAATTTTGAATTTGTGGACAAATTCTTTTTTGTCACAAATTATATATAGGCTTTAATCCTAGGCATATGATCTTAGATTTAAAATTCCAAACTAGTAGTCCAAATATGTACCCATTAGAGATTCTATGTTACCCATTATATAGACACATTTGGACCATTCCCATTTCCCATCAAGAAGAAAGCTAGGGTTTAATTTCTTCTCTCTCTTCTGTAAAGAAAAAAACTTTTGTGATTTTTCTAACCCTTTATTTTAAGGGTTTACTGTTCCTTAACACAAGCAAATCTTTTCACACAATAACTCTTCATCAAATTCTAGTGACCATAGGGCAATATATAAAAATGGTGAGTCATCAAAGTGTGTGCAATGTGCATGTTTGGAATGAAATGCCCACGTTTGATGGGGCCAGCTTGTCAATAATCAACACTAAGAATCATGGGTTTCAACCATCATGAGCCATTTGACCATACTATTTTGTTTTCGACTAACCAAACTAGGAGCCTATCAATAAGGGCATCATGAGTTTTGAGGAATCTATAAATAAGGGCATTGTGGAACATAATATCATGAATTTTGAACCGTGAAAAGAAGTCATGAATTTTTATGTGCTCCATTTTCAATGATCAAGAGATTATCTTTTTACTCAAGGTAATTTTAAGCTGTGTATTTTTATTTTTATTTTTTTGTTTTCTTGAAAATAAATTATTGAGTATGCGGAGATCAAGTCCGAATGTTCTGTTTAGAATTTTTTTGTGTGCTTGAATTTGCTTGAGTATTTATTATCATGATACATTATCTAAAGTGAGAGTTGAAAGATACTTTTGAATGATGTGTCATGATCTTAGTATTTAAGCAAACTCTAGCACACAAAAATTCAAGCAAAGGATCCTAACTCTATTGACTGTGGAGATCACTATTCTGTAATAATTTTTGTGTAAAAAAATATTTAAAATAATTCTTTTGTACTCGTTCAATTGAATTTTTTTTGGTCTAATCCAAAGACACCCCACTCCTCATAATAGATGAATAGGGGCATTGTTAGAAATTTATTGCTCCATTCGTCACAATTTGTGTATACACTGACTAAACACGTAGTTTAAGAAATGCATTGATTGCTTTGACTTTATTATATTTTTAAATTTGTATTTCAATTTTACACTTTTAAAAGAAATGACCATTCTCCTGATAAAGGGGTATAATGGAAAATTCATTCTAATTTTTAATTTGAAAAAATTAAAGTTATCACATATTTTGAAATATCGCAAAATGTAAATGTGATCATATAAATTGGGAGAAAGGGAGTATATAGGAAACGAGGATCCTTTGCTTGGATTTTTTTGGTATTTGGGCGATGTCTCTGCACATCGCCCAAGTGAGAAAACAGAATATCAAGATCATGTCATATCACTCAAGCACACCCAAGCCCAAGTAGAGGATCTAGACTTGTATATTGGGATCGATCATCTTAAATTGGCTTAGTACCGGATAGCGCTTTTTTTTAAAATCATTAATTATACCGAATAAATCAACTTATTACAAAAATTACAAAAATATGAGAAAAGCTTGAGAAATAAAGATTCAAGAAATGAAACCTTAAAAGGGTTCACGAGAGCTAGAGAGATAAATTGTTACAAAAATATAGTACACTTATATAGGGAAGGCACAAACAAAAAGGGACAAAAATTAAAATTCGTGCCAAGGACAAAACGATAGAAAAGAAATCAAGAAGATAATTAAATGAGGACAAATACATAACTAATATAAATTATGTATTCAAAATTATAATAAAAATAATTGAGTGCGGGTCCCTATGACTTATCCTTGAAGGGTACATATACCCGTTATACCAAATAATCTTTCCTACTTCCTGCACCAAAAACATTAAAGAGGACCCTCATAATTTCTTCAAAAGGCTTCTATGCCCTTGAAACATCTTAGATTGTCCCTTGGTTGCAGACAAATAAATGACCATAGACCCCACTTTTTTTTACCTTTCAATGAGATAAAAACAGTTGGCAGCCCACCCATAAATGTCAAAAATAAGGGTATGTCTAGGTTTCTTATGGGTTGCTCTATTACTTAATTATATTATATGCCAGCCTTTTCCCCCTTTTTTGGAACAAATAAAAACCTAATATGTAATTTATTTGGACCTACCAAACACGAGATTAAATATTTGGACCCACCTTATATCAAGTAAAACTAGTTTTGTGGGTTCCCAAACAGCCCCTAATAAGATCTAATAAATTCAGTTCGGATTTAAACCCTTGAATGTCTTTTCTTGCAGATTCGTAATCAATTATCACATTAATTAGATGCATTTTAGTAATTGCTTTAAATAATTTTTTTCTTTTTTTATTTGCTCATTAAAATAATTTTAGACAATATATGAAAGTTTCTACTATGCTTGAATGTTTTATGAAAAAGTTATTAACAGTCTATTTGGTTATCCCATGGAAATTGAATGGTCACATTTTACTCAACATTGTAAGTAGAAAGGGCCTATTATTGCTCTTAATCAATCATTTTTTCACAAGAGAAACTGTAAATTTAAATTGCGAACAATGGAATCACTGATGTTAACCAATCCAAGCAAATTATATTTGACTTGGTAGTTGGTAGAATATCATCTAATGATCACTGCAGACCAATGATAGTTTAACGTTCGTATATTTGTTCATATATTTATCGTAAATGATTTATTAATTTAGTTGCATATATCTCCACTTTCAAGAGATTATTCTGATAAAAAATAATAATAATAATTATCATCTCATTGGTATATATAAATATATGCATGCCTTGACTAAATTTGCATTAAAGATTTTTTCACAAAGATGGGCCGAGCCTGGCAAGCCCACTTGACATTCATATTAGTGATCTCACTGGATAAATGGTTGTTTTGATGGGCTCTGGCTCACCCAATATCCATGGTGTTAAGTTTCCAACCTAAAAGCCTAAGCTTATAGGTGGAGGGCCCAATACAGGTATATGAAGCTATAACAAGCCTTTCATTTAGGCGATGTGGGATAGAGTGAATTTCATTTTTCTACACTCCCCCTCACGTGCAGGCTTGTTTGGACCTTATCACGTAGATAACCAATGCTCTGATATCATGTTGAGTTTCCAACCTAAAAGCCTAAGCTTATAGGTGGAGGGCCCAATACAGGTACACGAAGCTATAGCGAGCCTTTTATTTAGGCGATGTGGGATAGAGTGGATTTCATTTTTCTACACCTGGAACATGTACTCCGTATGACATAATGAAAATTTTGGTATAAGATTTGGTCCATCTAACATTACTAAAAAAATATCGAGTCAGTCGAAGATTAAGAGCTACTCCATCCATAACTGTGAAAAAGATTTGCAATACCTCAAATTATATGCTACACTATTGTTTTATTTTTTTTGCTAAAGGAAATACATGCCCACAAGTGGGGAAAGAGGAAATGGATTGGCAGAATCTTAAGCCTAAAAGCATCGATAACCAACACACCACCTTCAAAAGAACTTTAATCTATTCTACTATTAGGCTTATACTCAACTCGACTCAAGTATGAATGGATTATGTGTACAAGGCCAGGCCCAGTAGGTTTGAAATCAAAGATGACAATCATTTAAGCAATATTTATCTTTAAAAATCACCCCAAATCAAGCACCTACTTTGGAGAGAGAAAAGATGTGAAGAGAGAGAAATTATTTCCTACATATGCTAACTCACTGTATAATTTTCTGTGATGAGGGATCACC
>JAESVK010000336.1:225028-289537 GCA_017140935.1 Hamamelis virginiana | reverse complement strand
TTTTACAAATACATCTCTTCAATATGTGATTTCTACACCATATGAAGTGGTTAAGCCGTCCTCAAGGACTACACCTTATGAAGCGGACGTTGATTATTGTAATGAGTGGAATTTGCAGGTGATTTCGTCTATTCCTGGGGATTAATTTGAACCCAAATCTCGCAGAGTTTACACCATTTTGACCAACGATATAGTATATGAACATTTGGGTCGGGCTCACTACATTTTGTAAGATTGATTTGTTTCTGGGTTTTGAAAGCCAGCAATATGGAAGGCCTGGGCCAGCAAAACAGAGCAATACAACTTAAAACAGAGCACAGCTAAGGAAACAAAATGCATTTACATACTTGAACTCTTGGGAAAACCACTTACAAGTTGCAAATGATAATGTTAGTGTAGACATTGATTTTGTGAACCTCACATCACTGTTTGATTGGTCAACAATCAATTTTTCAAATGGTTGACTCTTTGACTAGACAAGAATCGAGCTAAAGAATGGCATTGGTCCCACAAAAATGACACATGTACATGTGACTCATCAAAAATAGGGTAGGCCCACAACAACTGACACGTGTTAACCCATGAAAGGCCACATCACCACATGATAAGTCAAACCTTTCATCAAATTCAAATTTAAATTCAAATTCAAATTAAATGCCAAAAATAAAAAAATCAAATATTCTTTAACCGACAAATCACTTATATCAAGGGATTCAAATACAAGATTCCAAAATTAAGAGTCATAACTTTGCCTATAAATACAAGGCTCTCATTCATTACAAGGGGATCATGACCTTCAACCGATAAAAACATTGAAGCTCTGCCAAACTCCAGACCTTCAGAAAGCTATAGGATTGAAGTTCTACCAAACACCAACACCAGACTTTCAAGCGCTGAGTCTTCCATTTTTGAAGCCCGATTTAAGGACAAGTGTCAATCGCCCTTGGATCAATATCAAGCCCAAAAAATCCCTTGGTTCAAGAACAAGCATCCAAGCCCTTGAATCAAAGTTCACAAAAGCCTTGTTCGAAATCAATCTCAAAGCCCTCGAACTCAAATCATCTACGTCAAATCCACGTGTTTGGAGAAGCCATCAAAGTCTGATTCAAGATTAAGCATTCAAGCCCTCTAAAATCCAATACTTTTCCTATTTGTACCAAGCTCGTGAATATCCAGACAAATTAAGTGCAGCACATTCATCAAAATATATTCCTTGGCTATTCACAGAATAAAATCTAGGGCTACTCAAATAACCGGAGTAGCAGAGTCACCAAGTACACTTAAACTAAAGGGATTTGTTCAAGGGACTTGAAAACTTTGGCACCAATTCAATATTGTACAACCAGAAATTTGATATTTCTAATCACCCAATAAAAAGTCAATAGATCAAACTGCAGGGATTATTCGATCTAGTCCAGTCAATTTAAAGTTCCAAGACATCATAATGGAACAAAAATAGTGCCACATGCCTCAAGTGGTCAAGCCGCAAATGCTAGCTATCATTTTTGCCATCTTACCATTTTTTCACAAATGCATCTCTTCAATATGTGATTTCTACACCATATGAAGTGGTTAAGCCGTCGTCAAGGACTACACCTTATGGAGCAGACGTTGATTACTGTAATGAGTGGAATTTGCAGGTGATTTCGTCTATTCTTGGGGATTAATTTGAACCCAAATCTCGCAGAGTTTACACCATTTTGACCAACAATATAGTATATGAACATTTGGGTTGGGCTACTACATCTTGCAAGATTGATTTGTTTCTGGGTTTTGAAAGCCAGCAACATGGAAGGCTTGGGCCAGCAAAACAGAGCAATACAACTTAAAACAGAGCACAGCTAAGAAAACAAAATGCATTTACATACTTGAACTCTTGGGAAAACCTCTTACAAGTTGCAAATGATAATGTTAGCTCCAATGTTCTACTACTATGGTTTGAGATTCAGATCACGCGTTATGCCCAAATGTTGGTGCATATGATATATATGTAGACATTATAATTATAGGGGATATTCTTTAATGTGTTGATGGGTAACTTCATAGCATGAAGGGTTATGAAATTCTCCTATGAGGCTATTATATGCAGTGGCCAAGCCACATGTTGTCTATGGGGTGTCATGGCACCCCTTGGCTTTTAGAAAACCTTTTATATAGTTTATATAGTTTATATATTATTGTAAAAATTGTATTATTTTTATATATTGTATGCCTTAGAAATTAAGATGGCACCCCCACACCCAACCTTAAATTTAAAACATTTTTATACATAATATATTTTGTCTATATTTTATTAAACCTAAATAGATATTAGTTTTTATTGTACCAAAAAAAATACTAATTTTATTTTTCTAGAGAAAACTTAAACTTAAATCTTAATATACTTTCCATGCCTAACTTTTAAAATTTTCATTTTTAAATTTTGGCACCCCCAATAGCAAAATCCTGGCTCCGCCCCTAATTATATGGAATGGCCACTAAAGATCACATCACTGTAATGCTCGATAAATGACCCCATCATCGATGGTCATAAAATGACTGATAGAAGCACCAAAAGCAACGGTAAAATTGATGTATTGATGTTGCAGATCTTGATATTGCTTCATCCAACCCTATTCACTATCCACGGTTATAGGAGCCGGGGGGGGGGGGGGGGGGGGGGGGGGGGGCCCCGGGGGCGGGGCAGGGGACCGACCCGAAATCAGCTATTCATATCACTGGATACCAATTAGAGTTGGCCTAGCGGTAAAAGGATAAACTGTAAATCCAGACATTCCGGATTTAAAATTAACTAAACTCTTATGGCCAGCCACAGTCTGAATTAGTAGTTCAAGCATTATACGATTCCATGCAGTGATGGTCATTGGTAGGGATCAAGAATTAGTCGAGCTTAGATACCTTGTTGCTCCGTTTTAAAAAAAAAAATGTGGGTGAAATGTCACAAGTAATCCCTACTTCATGTGGAGAGATGAATCCAATAATGGTCAGTATTTCCCATAAATAAATGGGCATAAAAGTGAGAGACTTTGAATCTTTATACCTATAATATAGTTATGATACCATAACTTTAATCACGAATCAATTTACTAGCCTAAACACGAACCTGTATATGTTGCTTGCTAAGTCTTTCTATTATAAGGTGTCTCTTACACTTTTTTTTCTTTCTAAAGTGATCTTTATAGGACCAAATGTATAACAAATTTTAAAAAACTGACGATTAAATTAGATGAACTGCTTATAAATTTCATGTTCGCCAAATATTATAACGATCCATTGGTCAATTTCTGAAAAAAACCAATCTCATAAAATTGGTAACATTTAAAAAAATGAAAAGAAAGTCACAATTTTTCATTATGACCATTGGATCATTGTAATTTTCAGCGAAAATAAAATTCATAAATAGTTAATTTAATCCGATGGTCAAATTTTTAAAAATATTTTCTACATTTTGTCCTCTACAAGTTATCATTATGGAAACCGGAAAGTCGCGTTTGGTGCAACTTATAATAGACGTGTTAAAATAAAATTTGATATTACCATGCCTTTTCGCAGCAGCATTGTTACCTGAGCAGCAAATCGCGCCATTACGCATGTATGTTATATATACATACACACCCAAATCCCTCCATTTTCTTTCAAAATCTACCCCTGCGCGCGCCCCCCACCCCCCTCCATCTCTCTAATTTTCAATGGCGGGTTTCGGACCTCCATCGTTCTCTCTAGGGCTCGATTTCGATTGCGATTCGGAGCCCCAAATTTCTCCCAGAGAAGACGGTACATGCAAACAAGCTCCAGATTCTTCAACCAATGGAAGCTTCCATACGCTCGAAGACGACGATGCGCAAGTCGTCGATTCGGATCCAGAGCTCGGGCCGGAACCTCTTCGTATCCTCAAGAGGCTCAGGCGAGGTCCCACTCCGACTGCTTCGTCCGTTCACAAGCGAGAATCAATGGGGATTCGTTGTAATGGTGATGATGATATCGAAGACTTCTCTTCTCAGGAGGATCCGCGCAGAGGTAAATGTGTAATGGTTACTGTTTTCATTTTAGTTTTTTTCCCTTTATTATTTTTAAATACTTCATACTTTGTTTGGCTGCTGGGAAATTGAAGGAAAAGAGAAGAAAATAAGTTTTGATGCAATTTTTGATACTTTATTTGCAATAAATTTATTTGGACAGACGCATATATAGGAATCCTAGCTGACTGTGTTGTATGTTTCAAGAACCCAATATTTATAGTACAGTTGAAGTGATTAAGCGAAGATTCGAAACATCTACAAGAGAGTGCGATTAGGGAAATTTAGACACTTTTTAGTTTCTTGTAAACAACTGTGGCATAAATCCTAATGTATATGTGTGTATAAAGATATATGTATATCTCCTGGATTTAGGCAATACTTTTTTTAAGGAATTGATGATAGTCTTCCCCAGTCGTGGTTTTAGAGAGTTGGGATAATGCAATGCAGAAACTAGAAAGTGGATATTATGGACATAATTATGTGCATGAGTGAGGATTTGAAGATTAGAAATTGTGACAAAATAGCTAATGGCATCGATTTGGTGAAAAGATATTGCCATCTAATGGGACACCTTATCTGGGGGGCATGGAGTTAGGCATAATGGGATTTGGGTTTGGCCTTTTTGGATGGATAAATTGTGAGCATTAGAAGATGCAAACAGGCGAGCTGATTTTTTTATTCAAAGGGGGGCAAAGCTCACAAAAAACTGCAAAGAACAGAATTTGGGGGCTGTAGCCCATACTAGATCAATTCTCAAAAGCGGTTTAAGCCCATCCAAAGGATCCTCCCATCAAATTTGAGCTTTGGCTAGTTATCTTAAGGCTTAGAATATTTAGAGAAGAAATTAAGTAGAATCCTTATGATCATTTCTGGTCCATCCATAAAATTTAAATCCAAAATAGTTTTAGTTTTGATACATTTCTTTCATATTCTTCAAGGTTTAGATTCAGGTCTTGGTCCACCTCGGGTGATATTTAGAGTTGAGGTGAGAGCGTAATTAAGTGGTGGATGCTATGGCTCATTTTGGGTTTGACCAGTTGAAGGATTTCTTGATTGAAGGATCCTTTTGTCTGCTTTGTTATGTTATATTTTTGTTGGGTTATGGAAGAGCTGGATTGTTTAGTTTTTTTCATTAGTTATCTTTGTTCTGTTAGAGGTGTTTTCCTGCCCTTTTCATTTCTCTGTTCCCTTGATTGCCTTTGTTGCAGGCTTGTGCCTTCTATTTCTAGGGTTAATACTGTTACCCCTCACCCCCTTCTCCCTGCCGTGGGGATCGTATTTACTTATTTTATTTAATAGCCTGACAAGGGTTAGCTCCAAATCCGAAGGCTAGGTACAGGGTGCTTTTTTAGGGGAAAATAATGTCCTTTCTTCAATAATTAATCATTATGGCAGAAAAATATGTTACCATTATTTTATGTGTTTTGCTACATGGTTATATCAAGCCATATCTGTTGCTCTCTGGTGCCCTCTAAAGGCCATTGCTTTCTAATTTGGAACATCAATTCAGGGACCCTTCAATGGAATTAATTTTTTTTTTCTTTACCTTCTTTTTTGGGGATTGCCTTTGTTGAATTTAGAAAAATATTGATATCTTGATGTTACATGATCTTTTAGTTCCATTAGAGGATTAATATTGACAGAGATCTCATATTTTCTTTTTACCACCAGATGACCGTTCATCAACACAATACCATTCTATGTCCAGCAGTTCAAAGTTCCCATTACATGGACTTGGACTTTTAGCCACACAATCAGCAAGCCTGTCAAGAGAAAGAAAAGGGAGTCAAGTTCCATATGCCTCAGCTTCTCCTAGTTTGGAAACGAGTAATGATAGATTGATATTTCCAAAATTAACCATCAGTCCTCTTAGAAGGTTCCAGCTGCTTGATTCTGATTCTGATACTGATGATCTTTCTGATAAAGAAGATGTACCCAGAGATTCTAATAAAATTGACCCATTGTCAGAGGAGAAAGAATCAAACATTGGCCAAAATGCAACTCCAAGTGAAGAGAAGAGAACAAAAGCATCAGTTAGTTTGCCTCAAAATAAGGATTTATGGAAAGATTTCTGTCCGATGAAGAGGTTTAACATACCGACACCTGCTCTGGATGAGGTCTGCGAAGAATACTTCAGTTCTGTGAAGGATAAGAATGTAGTTCAGAAGCTCGCAAGTGATGTATACATGAGTAACAATAAAGGCTGTAATCAAAATAAAAATAGCACCCAAAATGTTCAGCGCCATTGGGATTTGGCGGACCCTCAACCTCCTGCACATATTTACTTTTTCCATGATGATCCGAGGATTCAGAAATTAGTCCGTAGTCGCTTGCCCAACTTTTCCCCACTGGATGTTGATAGCAATAGAGGCAATGAGCAGCCCGGTGGACCAGTTATTGATTACATGTAATGTACTTTACATTCCTTCTACTTATGTATATTTAATGAACTTTGTGGTGTGTTTATATAATGGTTTATACTTAATTGTCATATCAGGAGTCAATTTTGCCATGGAGAAACTTCTAAACAGCGAGTGACTCAGAATGGTAATACTGTGAAAAGCACAAGAAGGGGCAGAGGGAATTCAAAAAAATCAAATGCCGAAGAAGTTTCAAATTCTTCTGGAAGCTGGGTGAACCCCAGACAATGTGCTAGCGTTCCAAAGGATGCCGGTAGAAGACGGGTTCATGCAGATGGTCGTTCTGCTGGTCATTGGTATACAAACCCAGATGGAAGGAGGGTAAGTTGAATCAGTTCATATTGCTAGATTTATTTGTTCAGGCTCAATGATGTTTATAGCAGGTTAATGTGATCATCATGTTTGATATCTCTGCATGCATGAAGAGGATTATCTCAAAACCTATTACAGCTGGTTTTCAATTTTCCTGGATCTCTGGACATCCTGGTAACAGCATTTTTTTAAAAAGAAAATAAAGTAAGCCATGATTGCAACCATCAAACTATGGTATTATGGTTCACATCTGGCTCTCCCACTAGGAATAGAAAATAGAATTTGACTCCTTCCAGGGAGATTTCATACTGTCCTTATGGGAGCATTTATGGAAACTCCTGGATGGATATTTTAACCTTGGTGTCTGAGACTTTTAAGTGTATCCATGTCTATCCATCTGTTGATGATTCTCAACCCATGCTGATGTACTCTATTAATCTTCTTCAGGTTTATGTCACTAAAAGTGGACAGGAGTTGACAGGTCAAATTGCCTACAGACATTACAGGAAGGTACATCTCAAGACATGTTACGGTGCTGTTTTTTGTTCTCTCTTACGTATATTGTGCATGCAAATGTCAAGTATCAACCAAGGACGACTCCATTCTTGTTTTTTCAATCAATTAGCATCCACTAAGTTCAGTATATCTTTTTTCCCTTAATCACAACCATTTATTTATTAAAGCATCTTTCACATTAGCACAATTTTAATGTTCTAATGTTGAAATTAAACTAATATTACCCCAATTTACCTGCCACTAGTGAAACTCAGAAACCTAAAGACTTTTGACCATGGTGTCTGACATAAATTTGTTGTTGACAGGAGAATGGAGCACGGTTGAGAAAATCAAAGAAGAAAACTCGTGCTAAGAAGAAATAAACAGCTGAAGGTCTGCACCAGGACATGTGCCATTCATTTCTGTGCCGTTTCATATTCATATGTTGTAATTATTTGTATATTTTACTATCAAAGACCTTAATATGCATTCTAGGTTCATGTTTCTTCTTTCTTTTCATTTTCTACATTAGAGTACCCTGTTTTTTTGTGTCCCCCAATTATATCCTTGATGTCAGGAATGGTTAATGTGGGGCAATTCTGAAAAGAGTTTTGTCTCATTGAAACCATCTCCACTAGTCTGTCCAATAAAAATTTTCAAAGGCTCTTCTCTAATAAGTGAAATAAAGGCCTCGTTTTGGTTTTGGCATGGATGCTCAGAGTGGTGCAATGCTCAGCCATACAATGTTGGCCTGCTTGGCGAGAAAATACTTTCATCTGAACATCTACTGGAACAGTAGTCGCTATGACTCTTCTGCTTTTTAAATTAAATCATCAGATCCCACACCAACGCCCTAATTTGAAAATTCTTTTGAGCAATTTCTATGGCATTTTGGAGTCTAAGCTGGTTGTTGGGTTTTTGCATTGCAGGATTTTGACTTTTGAGCGACTGCTAATCTTTCAGGGCTTGGTGTTTTTCATTAGTTCATGTCAAACTACTCATTTCAGCAATGTCTTAATTTGTGGATCTGATACTCTGTTGAATGCTCTAGGTACTTTATCAGACTTTTATGAGTCTTCTGATCTCAACAAAGGTGATTGCTTGATTGATGTGCTTTCTATTCAACCCTACTGATCCTCAACCAGGGTACCATGTTTACATGAAGTTTTATTCAGATGCATGCCAATCAGATTACTGATGACCTATACTTGCTCTTGGTGGAAGGTATCATTGTGCTTCAATACTTCTTTGTTGTTAAAGAGAATAATACAAGTATGCGCTTGGCAGCCATCACTGTAGACTTCAGCATGCACTGCTTTGCCAAGATTCTGAAAGAAGTGTGGAGGAATCTGAATACCAATTTTGACTAAACTCCAGAAATTTGGAGCAATTTCAAAGAAACATACCTATACGTTTATAACTTGATTTCAGTTTTATTATTGAAATGGAATGTGCCATTACGAAGTGGTCTCTTTGGGCTTGGTTTGTATAATGTATATGGGTTCGTTTATTCTTCTGAGTACCATAATTTATTCACAGGAGGAATTGTAACAATATCTCATATGATATGAGATATGTTCAGCTAATATTATTTTTAATGGCAAAATCTATTGCCTACTGTTTGGTTGCTGTGAAACCTGAGGAAAAAGAGTGAATTTGAATCTCAAGTTCTATGTTTGTTTTGGTCTCTAGAAAAATGATTCTCTCTTGGTTCAATTAAGACATTTGATTGAGCCAGGTTGAGTGCAGTTTTCTCAACTCCCAACTAACTGAAAAATCAAGATTTAAGATTCTATTTTCTATTTCCTTTCCCTCACCTTCTCAACAACCAAACACAGCATTACCAAAAATTACATTCAAAGAGCAAGTGCTAAAATCTCGTGCTAGTTTAATGGTATCCATAATGGATAATTAATGGGCTGACCATACTAACTTCCCGCTCATCAAACTAGAGAGCACATGGTGAACTTCAACCCAAGTCTGATCTTACAGAGCTCTAGCCAAGATGAACAAAGCTTGGTTGATCATAGCTAACAATAAGGTTACAGAAAGAATATATGTAGAATGCATGCTCACTCCAAGTGGAAAGCACGATGAGGGAACATAATGTTAAATGCAAATTCCTATAGAGGCAAAACCACTATAGTAGGATTTAGTATTAACATTAATGTACTAGATCAAAAAGCATCCCAACCAGGATAGATGTAACTTCACACAAATTACAAAAATCGAGAAAATCATGACCTGAATGGATTATACAAGACATTAGCATAGAACAGCACAGTATAACGACGGAGGCCTTGGTGAGATAAGCGTACAAAAACTGGGACCTACCCTCGACAAGTAAAGATCCATCCGTGCCGGTGGTTTTAAATCCCCCGCCCCCCCAACACCCAACCCACAAAAGAAAGAGGGGAAAAAAAGGGAGAGTTAGAGAGAGAAAGATTGATTTACAGTTGTCAAGAAATTGGCATCTAACTCTTGAATCTCTAGGTCATCACCACAACAATCCATTTATAAGTGACTGGGAGTATGTCGCTAGTCCGGGCCCTTGTGGTCCTCTTGTTGCGGAGGAGAGGCCTTGGATCCCAATATATGCTTGCATGTCCTGAAATCCATTAAATGAAACATAATTAAACTCATGAGAAAATGGAAAGAAAGTCAAATGAAAGTAATAAAGCATATAAAGGGGAAAAGGAATTAGATCCCCAGTAAATACTGTGGGAATGAGAAGAATGTACGTGGCTAGAACTATGTCATTGATGGATATATTTAGTTCAACAGCTGACCCATTCACTAATTAGCACCTGTTTCCTATCTTGGACCATAAAATGTGACATATGATGTGCTCATGAGTCGTGACCATTAATTTGGATCAGTTCTTGTAGGAGGATATAGAAATAGGCCATGAAATGGTTGATCCCATTTTCCACTTTGCATAGGTGTACAACTTCGATGCTATGATTTACTATTAAACAATATAAAGAATGAATATTATAATTCTAAATTCCAGTAAATTAAAAAGTGCAAGAGTAGTACGAGTCTAGATCCTCTGTCCTGCTCTTGATTTCAGTTGACCATAATACTGGGTTGGTGTTCTTAGGCAAGGAATCTTGTTGTTGGGTTTTCTCTCTCAGCCACTGCTCCGCTTTGTTGCACTCATTAATGACCTGATACAAGGGAAGTCAAAATTATTGAAAAGATGACTAGAAAATCATAATTTATATTGTCACCACCCAATCTAATTTCATACCATTTCTCTATCCTTGGATGGGAGTGAATTCACATTCATACGATAATCCACAATGCAATTTAACAGATCTCTTGTAGCCTGTGCTCTTGCTTCTTCATCTTTGTATCGACTCTCAATTGGATCCACCAACTATTCAAAACCAATAGGAAGTCAAGGATGGAGAAAATAAAAAATAAAAAAAATTTGCATTAACATAAGTTATAATCACCTTCTTAAGATCCTCCAGTTTAGAAGCATAAGCATTTTCAGTTTCATCATCACCATCCTCATAAAGCCACTCCTCTGTCTGCTGTAGGTTTCTGGAGATGCCTTCCTTCTCTTGATCACTTGCAAAGCTCCGGTATGTGTTGAAAAGCTATTCACATACTCGTATTATTCCAAAGGCCAGTATATTGAGAAAGAGAGAAATATTAACTGAAGACAACTTGTCTGAGTTTGACTTTAGTAAAGTTAAAGATGCCCAGATATGGATACAAATGTACCAGAATTGGGTATACAATCTTATCGCCTGAGTTCAAGGATGGGTATCCCACACAATATGATAATACACTAGGTTAAATTAAGTATTCATTTTAAGCTAATAATCAGTATTACTCATGCCACCATGGGAAGTCATCTAAAACTGAAATCTTTCAATATCCCCAAAGTTCAAAGCAAGATTCTTTATGATCTAGTATTTCCATATATTCCATGTGTGTTGACAGTATGATGAGTGTCATGCAGTATCATAATTATTTGTACCCAACTAGCAATGTGTTGGCATGGTCTCTTAAGCATGTTGAAATATTCGTTTATCATAGCTGAAAGTTGATATTGAGTCCTTGCATAGGTTCAGCAAATTCCAATTCTAGATGTTCTCCAGAAAGGATCATGAAAGCCAATTGGTTTCAACTAAGCTTTGAGTAGGTTGAGTCAAAAACCGACATGAGATCCTGTTTTTATATCTTCGAAATATGATACAATAACTATATTTGGATTTTAGAGTTTTACCTTATTCCGCATATCATAGACATAAGACTCCAAGGCATTCTTCCTGTCTTTGGTTTGTTCCATGATTCTGTCTTGTTGGGCCAACTGAAGTTCTTTCTCTTGAGCTTCTGAGAGCTCAGCTTTGGTCATGCCTCCATATACGTTTTCACTGACTGGTATCTCAACCCTCCTGGTGGCTTTATCTTTTCTCATATCATCAACCTGCAAAAGACAATGCTGTTATGAATGAAATTTACATCTATCCATACCTTTCAACACTTATATTTGTCCAGATTTTGGGTACTGGTATGAACAGGAGGGAACTATAATAATTCATTCCTGGAGACTTGTCATTTGCCATACTATAAAATACTACTGAAACCATTCACAATAAAAGGAGGTGTTTCTAATTCTTTTCAGACAAGAATGACGACAAACAAATAATCTGAATGCAAAACTGCAGCGTAGAAGAATGCATTGGAATAAAGAAATCGAAACGGAATCGAAACAAACTTACAGAAGCATGAGAAAATTTGGACTGTTTACTGGTACTATCTTCAACACCATTTTCCATCATCACAGAAGAATCAGGACCAGAACCAGACCCACACCCAGCCTCTATTTTGTCCATATTTGAATGAGTATTACCCCTTGTAACTGGATCATCTACATGATCTTCTATCAACTGAAGCCGCAATAAGATTTACACCTCTTAGCACAATCTCTCAGAAAATGAACAAACTCAACAATGTATAGAAGAAAATGAGACTTCTTACTTACCGTTGCTGACTCAACTGTGACAATCCCATGAAGGTTTAATTGAACTTTAACTTTAACTTTTGCCTTTTCGCTGTGGGAACCATGAAAAGGGCCAATCTGCATAAACAGTAACTCATCAACTAGAATCTATTTGATCCACTCATAAAGGTACATCCATGACTACTAATGCTGAATAGTGTTCAAAATGACATAAAAAGACTGAAATATTAACACATCTAGATGACCTAATAATAATACAAACTCCTCCTCCCTCCCCACCCCCACCCCCACCCACACAAACATAATGTGTGGGATGACAAATCGGCATAAGTTCATTATCCAAATTTTAAAAGATGAGCCCTTGCTCCTGGATAACAAAAGCTGAAAAGATGCCACAGCAAGTTATGTTTTTGCAGTCTCCACTGGCTGGCCTATGAGAATTTGGTGTAAACATGATTGCCTCTCTGCCTCTCTCTCTCTCTCTCTCATGCACGCACACTTTTTATTATATTGTTGTCATCACTTTGGTCAACAAAGCTATCTGCAGCAGAAAACTCCTAATTGCTGCACATCCAACAGATGCAGTCTTAAGAATCATGCAAAAGTTAAGTCAGGCACCATGAGAGACAGAGATAGTGCGAGACATCAGAGTAGAATTAAATAACAGCATTTACTCAAATGATTCATCCGCTTAATATTGAGATGTTACTTGATTCCTAATTGAAAATTAATTTGATACTGTCCTACCATTCAATTCTATAAATGAAAACATCTTCACTCAATGCACCTGTTTGGACTAAGAATTCAGCCATGATTAACCTTATGGTGCAAACAGAGTTCCAAATTGTATAATGAATCCAGAACATTCACTTTTTTATATATAGCTTCTCAGACATTCTATAGAGCAAGAACAATAACATAGTGATGTTCAGTAAATACCGTCAACATAATCTATTGCTATGATGGTAAATTCATCACTGGCCAATCGCAACAAAATAAGCCACTTCACAGCATTCACAAAACACCCAAAGTACAAAGAGGTATAAATATTTAGAACCTTTTCGTGTCTTGTAGAAAATTATAATATAATAATACAATTCCAAAAACGGGAGTTCTAGAACTTCACCACGTAAATAAAAACTTTAAGTAGACATACCGTGAAACAACTGATTTTTGAAGAAACACCAGCTGGCAGTTCATGCGGATCAGCATAGAAAGCTTCCAAATGGAATGTACTACTACGTTGAAACGTTAGAATTTTAACACTAGGAATGGATTGGCCTTTTGGAAATAGTATGCCATTTAATGCTGTACAAATTGGGCCCTCATCTGACGAAAATCTTATGGAGAAAGGAAGTGAATCTTGAACCTGCACAAGAACGTATATCATCAATTACACTATTCGCGTACAAGAATACACCATGTCAGCTGAGAATATGCAGCAAGTGAATGTATATATATTCTTCTTTTAGTATTTAAGCCCATTGAGAAATAAGAAAACAAAATAAAATTTCTCGTTAATGAAAAAATCGAATCCAGTGGTTTCATGATTGTTGCAGGAGGAAGTCTGCACCTATAAATTATGACACCACTAGTCATGAAACAAAGTAAAAAGGAAAATTTAGTTTTAAAAAAATTACAATACTGCCTCTTAAGTTTATATGTGTCATTTTCAAAGTCTTATCTTTCACACAACCGATCATGAGCCTGGAGAAAAGATGCTTGTGTAAGGTAGAAAACTAGCTAGAACCCTTCAGTCAAACTTTTAGTCCTATGAATAAGACTGTTATGTAATGGGAAAAATTTTCTGAACCCACCACAAGATATCCAATGTTTGGTCACAAGTCACAACCTAAACTCAGCCGAAAGTTATTCTCCAAAAATCTTTCTCCCAAAACACACAAAGCACAGTAAATTTGTGCACCATTGTGTGCTGTTTATACAAGTCTAGCATCTTTTGGGGAAAATAAGTACAACACATTTGATCCCAACTGCTAAATATTTTTCACCAAAGCACTGCAACCTTTGATACAGGCACTTATGTTTGGACTCTGGATCATTATAAAAGTAGTAAGGTGCTAAAAGCCTGCTACAGTAATGCCAAAAAAATTTCTGAGCACAAAAGTGACTGCAGCAAAGGTTATGATGCTATGCCTTGAGGAAAAATCAACCAGCTAATTTGTCCCAACAAATGGGCCACAACAAGAGGCCATATATTCTTAAAGACAACCATGCTATGCAAGCTAGCCTCTTGTTAAGCATATGCTAAACATTATATGGACACTTCCTAGATGTTCCAAAGGTAAATGCACTTCCCTATCTCTGATCTTGCTTCATTCTTCTAAGGAGGAAGCATTATAATCCAAAACAACTTACATCTTGATGTAGAAACTTCATTAACACTCCCTCATAGCCTGATTTCACTAGAATCATTTCAGTAATCAGATATTTTGATGAGCTCAACACTGTTCCGGTAAAAAAAAAAAAAAGGCCAACGTAACAGTAATCAGCTAATGACATGAAATTCTGGCCATCATTATATTCTAGGTTCACTTTAGGATGCTTCTCTTTTGATAAAGTAACTTCTAGTCATTTCTTGCTTTACTAATAATTGCATGTAGAGGGGGAAGAATCACAATGCTCAACCGGGAAGATGTAGTTCTACTTCAACCCTGATAACATACTCTTTGTTGTCGATGCAAATCCAGCAATAGGTGTCTTAGTCTCAAATGGTAGCAAATATAAGCTGCATAATCTGTGTCAGCTTCTCTACTGTGCGATACCTAAGTTACACGGACTCTTAGCTTCAAATTGAAATACCCGCACTCGATACTTGGACAAGGATAAGGGTACTCTTGCAGGATACTTCAAAATAGTGGAAATTTTTTTGAAAATAGACGAATCCGGCACTTGGCACATAACCACACCTGACACCTGTTCCGTGTCCGTGTAACATACTGCGATACTAAGATATTGAAACACGCATGTTGAAAAGGATATAACTTTAATTTGCAAACCAACAAAGTGGTACATAAACATTAGTAGAAAGTCAAAGCCTTCCCTTCAACATGGGCTTTCTGCTTTCTGAACAAGAAGTATTCAGAAATCTAAAAATATACCAACAATAAAAATGTATGGAAGTAAACTTATAAGAACCTTCTCAATGAATTATGGTAGCACACACAAAAATGTGTGTGCAAGTGCACATGTGCAAGAGAGTGCAGGACTGCAGGACTGCAGGAGAAAGAGACTTAGAGAGAATTCAAGAATTGCGCACGTAATGTGTCATAAGGCCCAACTAACCAAAAAAAATCTTATAATAAAAATGGAGGAAAAAATATATAATAAGAGAGACATTACCAATACACGTATTTCAAACATCCAATGACATATGGTCATCGATGTTCTCTTTGAACATATATCTTTTCTCAATCATGGGTTAAACGCAAATTACATGAAATTAAAAGATCAGAAAATCAGGAAACTTAATGGTGGGAAAAAACAAAAGATCATGTTGACATGCAACAAACACTATTCAAATAGAAATATCAACAGTACAAGGACATAACTGAGAATAATATTAATGGATGGAATATATGTCAATAGTTGATAATTTATATCAGAACAAACCTCGTATTCTCTGACCCGAAAAACTGGACTAAGCATTGCACACTGAAGAGCACATCCACGTGCCACACACTCACTTGCATTCAACGTTCGACTGGGTTCTCTCCTGAACGTTGAAGCTAACAATCTCATAATAGCCGGTATCCTAGACCCTGATCCAACAAGCTCAACAGAATGTATCTTTTCCAAAGCCAAACCAGCATCAGCAAGAGCTTTATTACAAGGAACACTAATCCTTTCCAATAATCCCGAAGCTAGCTTTTCAAATTCCTCCCTTTTAATAAAACCCTTAACATCTTTTTCATCCATCAAACATTCAATATTCAGAGGTGCCTCTGCATTTGCACTCAGAACCTTCTTCAACTTCTCACATGCTGCCCGTAGCCTTATACATGCCCTGGCATTAGAATACACATCAATATTGTACTGCTCCTTAAATTGTGCTGCAAAATGACTAAACAAAACTTCATCAAAGTCTCGTCCTCCCAATCTCCAGTCAAAAGCATGAGACATTATCTTCATATGCCCTGTCTCATACGATACAATACAGACCTGGGTATCACAATGACCAATGTCAACAAAAGCAATATAAGTTGGGCCTGCATTAGAGAAATCTGTTTTGTAAATCCCATAACTAAGAGCAGTTGCAGTACAGTCATGCATCAATCTCAAAGGCTTCAACCCAGCAATTGAAGCAGCATTCAAATATGCACGTCTCTGCAAGTCAGTGAAGTACGATGGAATCCCAATCACGCAGTCTGAAATATGCACCTCCAAATTTTTCTCCGTTATATCTTTCAAGTGTGCGAAGAGCATTGCCATAATCTGGACCGTGGTAAAGGTACGTGTCTCCCCCAAGTATCGCAGGTGAATCAAAATACCACCATCAGGGCCTTCAGAAGTTTCAAAAGGGAACATTTTTAGCTCATCCTGAACATAAGGGTCCTTAAAGCTCCTCCCAATCAGTCTCTTCACCTGAGTGACAGTGGATTTCGGGTTCATTATTGCTGAGGCAGCTCCAGCTGAGCCCAAAAACCGCTGCTTCTCCCCAAAGCAAACCACTGCTGGGGTTTCACGATTTGATTCATCATTCAACAAAACATCTATTCCCCGTTGCTTCACAGCAGCAATAACACAGTTCTCATTTCCAATATCAAATCCCACCACACTCATTTCTACAAACCCAGAACATATATCACACAAATTAACAATTCAAACACAAACCCACCAAGAAACAACTAAAGGCAATCCAATTTTCTGTCCCTTCTCTGCCAACAAGCCGAAAATATGTTCCCAAAATACCACTGAGATTTCGTAGAATCTCCCGAATACGTCAGAATACCTCCACAAACCCTAATTTCATAACAAAAAAGATAATTCAACAGCAGATTTTAAAGAATATATATATATATATATTGAGAATAAGTCTCATGTTCATGAAATTAACATTCGAAAAGATATGAAATAGCGCATTCACCTCGATGCCTAATTTGATTGCCGAGGAAAAAAAAAAAGGAAAAAAAACCAAAAACAAAACTCTTAAACATAAATTATTCATTTTAAAAAAAAAGTCACAAGTCAAAAGCCTCCACCTAGCTGAACCCAATCGAATTACTTAACTAACTCGAGTTAAATTTCTCATTTTTCGAGAAACAAAAAACAACTCATAAAACTCAAATGCTCAATCTACTTTTCCTTTCTCCAATTTTCCCAGCAAAAAGTCAAAAATCAAAATCACATAAAAAAAAATAGCAACATTTATCTCTCGCATCATAGCTTATAGCGTTGATTGAAGCATATACAATACAGATTGAGAATTGAAGTACCTGGCTTGTGAGCAATGCTTGGATGAGAAGATGCAATGAAAATGGAACCCTAGAATTGGAGAGGAGATTAGAGGAATCGGGTCATGGTAGAGAGAGAAAATCTCCGTTTTGCTCGCGTAGACAAAGGACCGTCCTTGAGGAGAGAGAGAGAAGTAGAGCACGATGCTGGTAAGAAATCAATTTTTCATAGGGCTAAAGAAGAATAATTGTTTTTGAACTGGTGCCCCTTTATTTTGTCATATTTATAATCATCCCCGTGCTATTGTAATTCTCTTCATTTCTACCCTTGGAAGATACTTCTAGGTTTTTCTTTTCCTCTTCTTCCACTTTCTTTTTTTTCTTTTCTTTTTTTATTGTTTTGACGTCAAAGTCAATCTTTTTCCTTTTAGTAACTTTTTTGAAAATTAAAAAGACAAATGGCATAGAATTCATCTCCAAATTCTCTTATTCTTTTTGCAAAAAATATATATTATATTAAATTTATTTTGTCAATTTACTTAAAATTATATTAAGATAGATTAACACACATCAATAAAAAACAATACATTTTTTAATGAATATTATCAAATGAAAGGTAACATTAAGTTTTAATCAATATATCATTTAGGGTATGTTTTAAAATTTTCATGCTATAATTAATTGTGACAAAATTTAGAAGATCTTAATTTTGCCTGCTATTTTATCACCCCTTAAATCATCTAGAAGTAATTGTTATCTCATTTTTTAGATTAAATAAAATATAAAACTTCAAAATTGATTTTAGGGCAAACTAATCCAAACAGCACCTTAGACTTTGAGTGAAAACTAGACATTTACATAGAAGTACTCTCATGGTGCACTATCTATTTATTAGCTTAGTCTCCTTTTTTCACGTTCCAATTCCCATTTTCCTTCAAAAGTTAGGCCCTTTTGAAAGTGGTATTCAGGTGAAGCTTATGTATGCGGAAGTGTGTGTGTGAGTTTTACTCAGTGTTTTGATATTTTCTCAAAAAACTTGCCTTTTCTTCATATACTTTATTTTCTCAAAAATAAAGTATATCTTTATTTTGTATAGCATATGTTCATTTCATACAATAATAATAATTAAAAAATAAAACAAAGAGTTTATTTTGTGCAAGAGCAGTGTTGGGAATCTTGTCGACATAATTCTTATGCTCTCAAAGTAGAACTCTAAACCCCACCCGAAGGTTCTTTATGAGTAAACAATGTAGACTGAATTTCCAGTATTTTTGTTTGTGTGGATCTTATTCATAAACATGTTTCACATCTATAAAAAGAATTGCATAAATTTGTTTTGTATCTATAAGAAGAATGGCATAAAGGATGATACTAACAATTAATGCTAATGGCACAAGTGATGATACTAACAATTAATGCAAATTAACATCCCTTAATGCATTAATATCTTTGAAATTTGAAGATCTCACACAATCTACAATCCTAATTGGAGTTCGATACTTTCAATTATTTTTAAATTTAAAACTTATATGGTGTGTAAAATTATTTTAAAAAATTCACGTGAATCCCACTCTTCATGAGAGGGCGGATAGTATGGATAATAAAAAGTAACAAATCAATACACAGTTGGACTGTGTGAGTTCTCAACTGAACCCATCTCATTGACTCCCAAACAAGCCCTTAAACACACCACTGGATTCTAAAGAAACTGGATTCAAGCACTTAGCCTCGATACAATCAGACCAATAGGGACCTCTTTCACTCTTCCTCCGTATGCGTCATCTCAGATGTATTTCAAGTACAAATTGTAGCCAAGCCATCTCGGCCTCCTCCTCCGTTTCTCACTCTCTCGCCTGACTCGCCATCATCGCCGACGAGGCTCGCGTCCCTATCTCGCCGGTGAGCTATATATATATATATATATATATTAAAAATTTATCGTCAATGGTTCCATGAGTGAAATGCCAGATTATTAAGGAGTTAGAGCTTTTTATTTTATTTTTATTTTTTATACTCCTCTTCGTCCTCCTTCACTGCACATTTGTCGTTTTCCTCTCACTCGTGGTGCCTTGGTTTGTCCGCCGGAGAACACAAAACCGAACGGAAACTTTTTTCTCTTATTTATCGCAACACTGAAAACAAATCTAGGGTTTTCAAATTGTTTTCTTAAAACAAAATTTCACTTCGGCTCTAGTGTCCTAAAACACAAAAGTACTTCCAAAGGTACGATCTTTCATAATCCCTAGCTTTCTTTTACAGCTCACAAACCACTTCTCTGCTCTGTACCTTATTTTTATTCGATCAAGCCCTAAAATTTTGCAAAGTTTAGTTTTTTCTTTCTTTTTTTCTCTTCGCGAGAGTAAAGATTACTGATTTTGATGTAAATGTTGCAAACTTTACCCTACGTTTGGTTGTTAAGAAAATGGAAGAAAAGAAAAGAAAGCAAAATTTTGAGCCTTATGGTTTTATGTTGTTTTTCTGTTTTAAAGTAGTTTATTTTTATTTCCTACATTTTTCTCAGCTCCCAAACAGAGCCTAACCCGCTGTTTGGGATTATAATTTTTAAGATTCAAATTTTTTATTTTTTCCTTCATTTTCTTAGCAACCAAACGGAACCTCAGTGTTTTGTGAGGGTTCGTGTTACTGATTTTTGAATTTTATGTGCATAAATATTTAAATTTTGAATTCTCTTTGAATTTTTATTACTTAGGTTTGTTTGTTAATTGTCTCATGTGTCCATTTTTTCACCATTCTTTTGACACTGTCGGAGGTCTAGTGTTCAACTGTGCATGCTTCTGTAACTAATGGCAGAAAACTTGTTTTATGTTCTTAAAAAATTGGGTTTGAGTAAGATCTATATGCTAGCTCTGCTTTATCAATGAGCTAATCTCCTATATGTATTTATTGCTGTGTATTTATGTTCATCTTCTCTTTACCCCATCCTTTGTTACATCTCCATCTCATTATTTGTATTACTGTGAATGTTTGTGTATGAAAATATGCTAGAGGTGTTGGCACATGCTATGCCTGTGGTGCTTACCTCTTTAGGTCTACCCCCCCTTCCTCTATTCTCTCCTCTTAGTTTTCTTTTTATCTCTTTTGTTAAATATTTTGTTGGGTAGTGAACTTCACCGGGTGTGGGTGTGGGAGTAGTGATGAGTTGGTGAAGTTTAAGTTGTTTAAATGACTTTTTTTGGCATAATTTTATTGATATTAGAAGAAGCGTGAGTATACTGCAAAAAATATAGGCTACACCAAATAAATTGTTTGGTTTATATAGCAGTATATTTGTATAAATGCATGCTGACATGCATGTATGAATGCATTATGCATGGGACATAGATACATCTATATGCTTGCTTCAATAATTTTTTTATATGTATTTATTTTCCCTGTTAATTTATGAAAGCATAGTGTTATATTTTCTTAGCAGTACTCTTTCCGCATCCCTAGAGAAACTAGTCTGTAAGCAGGTGAATATTGGGGTGTAGCCGTGTAGGTTCTGTAGCCTGTCTTGATTATCTTGGGATATCCCATAAATGAATTGAAATTCTTTGTTGTTCCTATGGACTACTATAATCTTCGGGAATCACTGGCATATTTTCAGTGATTTGGTCACAAATCAGGACTTGTATGAGGAAAGAGATTAAGTTTGATCTCACATCGAGAACTATAAGTGTCATATTTTAAGCTAGATGGCAGTAGGTCTTAAGTTGCTTCACAATCAGCATGGTGAGCGCGGTTTGAGTTTTTTAAATGGCAATTTAGCGTGATTAGCGGAAACCAGTACATCACCTGATATGCATTAGTTTCACCAGCCTTTTATTCAAGATAGATATTGATAAAAACCCATTTCGGAAACTACAAATGATCATTTGGTACATTTTGGGCTATGGACTAAGCACCTTAATTTTGGCACATTTAAGCAAAACATGAACAGATGTTTAAGCAAACACATGAACATTCTGATCTCTCTACATTTACATTTTGGGCTAGTCATTCATTAATAGTTTCGTAGCCCCCTTTATGAACAGAATTATTCATTTAGTACCAGTTGAATAGAATAAATACTACCAACTATACCTTTGGAGAGATCAAAAGGGCTCAGTGGTGTAATTGTTGTACTAACTTTTTTTATTAAAAAAATTATTTTTTTCAAGAAGTTAACCCTCTGAGGCCTTTTGATGATTTCCTCACATTTCCTTTCCAGTGATGATTTCCCCACATTTCCTGTCCAGAACGACTGTTGGTGCTTATAAGACATGGCTTTTGGCTCAGTCATGGAAGTTCCTCCTTAGGTCAGTGGGAAGACACAGAGGATTGGTTGCAGACATGGCAAGCTGGGAAAGCAAGGAGATCTATGTTGACTGGAAATATTTTCCTCCTATCAAAAAAGTCATATTATGGATTATTGATAATTTATAAAATTGTGCAAAATAGTAAATGCTGCAAGTTTTTTTATATGTGGAATGAAAAAGTAAAAAAGAAATTCAGATCTGTGCTACAATGCCCAATGATTAAGGGAATTAATAACTTGGCTAAAGGCTGAAGCTGCATTTTCTGGGCCATCCATGAAATAGAGAGGCATTTTAGTTGTGTAATGAATGCCCACTGTGACTTTGTGAAACCAAAAGTCAGGCAGGGAAAGAAGCATATTTGCTAAATATTATTGTCAAATGCATTCCTCCTTCCATTTTTTAACATGCCATTTTAATTTCGTCATGTTTGTAAAATTAGTTTGCTTCTACCCCACTCAATAAAGACTATCCTTTTCTGCAGGAAAGTCAAAATATAAAAGATCTTGTTGGAAAGACAACTTTTGCTACAAATCCAAAAGATGAATGAACCCAACCAAGGGAACAACTCTGAAGCTCCAGCTACTTTTCCTGTGAAGCGCAAGCGAGGTCGTCCACGAAAGGATCAGAGTCTAAACCGTGGGGAGAATGCTCGTGCCCCTCCTGGATTTGAAGGAGTGAATGGAAACCAACCCCGTCAACCAGAACAACCAGTTGAAGATGCAAGTGATGTCATAGTGGGCCAGGTTGTTTCTGGTGTAATTGAGGCAGCATTTGATGCTGGTTATTTGCTTAGTGTCAGGGTTGGCAGCTCCGACACAACCCTGAGGGGTGTTGTTTTCAAGGCAGGTCGTTATGTCCCTGTTTCAGCAGAAAATGATGTGGCCCCAAATGTTCAAATGATCAAAAGAAATGAGATTCCCTTCCCAACACAAAACCAAATTCAGGTGCATGGCAATAACCCTCGATCTAGAGGGAGAAATGAGTATCATACCAATCGTCATAGAAACGAAACTTCTCATTCATTGAATGCACCCCAAGCTGCTAATTTGATGGCCTCAAAAGGCAAACAGGTGTCTGCAGTGGCAGCCCAAGTTGCTCGGCCGGTGGCCTCCAGGGGCAATGTGGTGCCTGTTGTTCTCCAACCTGTTAATCTATCAAATGGGATTCCACCTGCAACCCAAGCACCTCATCTGGCATCCTCAAAAGGCAAACAGGTGCCACCACTTGCAATTCAAGCTGCTGCTCATCTCTCAAATGGGTCACCACCAGCCAATCAGGTGCCTGCCGTTGGGAACCATATATTACACTCTCAATCTCAAACCAGCCACCGGCTAGCACCAATGGGAATTCAAAATGAAAGTGATCCTCATCGTCAACCCATGGCAGAAATTGTGCAGGAAGGAGATTCCAAATCAATGAATTTGCCCGGTGTTCCTTTTGAGAAATTGCTGGGTGAAGTCATTAAGAGAATTCAAGTCCCTTCACATTCTGCAGAGACTCAGATTGATAGCAAGTCATCTAGTAAATTGTCAATGAAAGATTCTGGCTTTTCCTCAGAAGCAGGAGTTCCTAATATGAATGAGCCCCTCTCAATCAAGCCCCTGCAAGCTGTACAACCCGATAATCGTAACCCATCTGTATCTTTTCCCAAAAATTCAGAGAATGATAGAACTGGCAGAATGACTGAGCTGTTGCAGGTACAGCAAAGCTTCATCTTGAAAACATATTTACCTTGAATGGTTTATTAAATCCCTACAGATTCAAAATTTGCATGCTGAAATGAAACACTTTCTCAAGGTTTTGCAGGAAAATATGACAGAGAACCAGGTTTCTCCAGTTCAGCATCCTGACACTGGTTCAACTCTCCATTTTGATGAAATGAGGAGCCCAGGAACTGAGCTTGGAGATGAAGAAAATTCAAAGAAACGTTCCCGGGCATCAAGTGTCTGATCCTAGCTACCAGTCCAGAACAGGTATCGCATCCCATAGTTTTTTTAATACCAACAGTGAAGTCCTGAAGTCCTGGAGCAATCTGGTGGAATCAGACAATTCTGTAGAAGCTCTGAACTAAAGACTGGTAAGGGTGCAAACGACGATTCATCCGTAATACCTTTGAGAACCAGAACAACTCTTGTTACCTAAAACTATTTATCTTACCGTTCTAGAGTAAAACTAGCTTCTTGTTTACATTTTGGTAGAATTAGTCACAGTGAAGGATTAGCTAGTTTTTGGAAACCTATAGCATTTTCTATGTTCATATTATTTATCTTAGTCAATCCATCTTTGTTTCTGGTAAAAGTTTCTAAGTGCTGGCATTACTTTTGTCACTAGTTTTGGTGTCTGGCAGTCCTATATTTGCCCCTAATAGTACTTGTTTAATGTGCTTATTATTCTGCTCAAATGGAGTCTTTCCTTTTTTTCTTTTTTACTTTGTAATCTCATTCTCGTGATGCCGTGAAATCACCATTCCACTCGGTATTTAGGTCCTTATTCGGAGAGCATCATCATATATCTGCAACTTTGTCACTCGTCTGAGGCTCAAAACCTTCAGAACTGGATAAGCGGCAGTTGAGTGGCGCTATTATCATCGACTTCTAAATAAAATAAGAGCATAATAGTAGGATCTGCCTCTAAAATGTACCACCTCAACTTGTTGGAGATGATATCCTTGCTAGAAAGTAAATTACTGGCATGTCAACTTGAGTACCGGTACCACTGCCACTGATGTTCCCATTCACCTCTGCTTGTGGGTAAATGTGATTGCTGGGTCGGATTTTAATGAGATTTTTCACCAAGTCATGCGTGCATATGAGGTTGATAAGTCCCAAAAAAGCAAGCCATTCATTTATTGTTAAGAAGAGATTTTTGAAAAACAAAACAAACAGAAAGAAGGATTGAATTAATTATTTGCCAAACTTCAAACATTGCCATCCCAAGATTGGTGCACAACTCTGGCAATTGGAAAGTAAATGTAATAACGGGATTTTTCACCGAGAATGGGGCATCTATTTGGACATAAGATAGCTAAGCCAGGTAATCTTCATCCCTTTTAAGATGGTGTAAGCTCGTAACAAGTATAATAAGAGCTTGTTACAAGTATGTATCGAGATAGCCTGATGGCCTTTCTTCCTGGTAAATTAGCAGAACACCCCGAAATGAAAACTTTCTTTTTTTTTTTAAAGAAAAGGTGTGAACTTTAAATAAGTCAAAAAATTCAGTTCCATCTTTCATCCAAGATGCGATAGTAGGGCCAAAAAAAAAAAAAAAAATGCATATTATACAATAAAGAGAAGGAGAAATCTCCCTAATACCATAAACTTCATCTTAATATCACCTTAAAAATGGAGACTTCAACAAAAAGAATCTAAGTTCTCTTCAGTGTCTGAATATTTGCATGTCCAACTCCTGGCAAAATCATTCACAATTACAACCAACAACGAGCAATTGACGTTCTTTGAAAAATAATCATTCCAACAGCTCCCCCAAAAAATACAAAAGACTTTGCTCTTAAACTGGATTTTACAGCATTTCTCCCCTTGCATGTAAAACATTCTCTCCCTCCATATAAAGGATACCAATGATTCTAAAATAGAAAAACTATAGGTCAAAATTTTGGTGGAACAAGGGTATTTTTTTTTTATATATGTGAAAAAAAAATATTGGAGACGCGACAGTTAAAAAAAAAACATATACTTTCATGGAAATTTTGCGCCAAAGAGACCATTAGATCCTGGAACCGCAATGGGACGGTTAGCAGGGAAGTGGGGCTGCAAGAGTGGTAGTTGGCTTGGCACTGCAAATGGTTGCTGTCCACTACCTACAAAAGGTGGAGGCATACACAGCTGCAATGCTTGGGCTGCTGCAGTTCCTGCATTGGAAATAGAATATATTTGATAAGAAACCAAAATCACTGAATTTAGGAATATGGTCATTTCAATGTAAAAATGATAATAAAAACCCAATGTACTTTTTTGGACTGCAAAATAAACGTAAAATTTTTCAATTACCATAATTGAATTTGACACCACTCGTGGTTTCCCAAAGATTTAGGCATCTGTTCCTAAGGCTGTTTCGCAATCTTTCGCTTCACAATCTTTTAACCAACAAATGAGCAATGTTACATAAACGAGTTTAAATTATAATTAACCCTTTTTTCTCCAGATAAATTAACGTTTAAATCAGAGTGCATGTCTATCAGTCATAATCCATAGGAAAATGATTGGTGGACCTCCAATTTGACCACCTCTGGACCCATGTGAGCCCCTTTGTGATTGAAGGGGTCGTTTGGATGGTCAACAGTGGCAACCTGTCTAGCAAAGTCTTAATCAAGATTTTCCTGCTAATCCAACAACTGAGGCTTATCTGTATCTAAAATTTTGTAGTTATTCTTGGCTTTCAACGTTCTCCACTTATATACATGATATACTTTGAAGAGTAATAATCCTGTCAGCATTTGCTGACTTTTAACACTCCCATGACCACTCTCTCTCTCTGGAAATAAAATTTCATTCACTTTTCATCAGATACTCATGCCGTGCACACTGGTATATAAGATGTATTCAAAGTCCATGGAATGGGATATATGCAAAAAGAACAATTCATCCGGTCTAAATACAATTGTTCTTAGCAATCGGTAAGCCACAAATGTCAGCAATATCGTAGGAAAATTCATTGTGAACTTAAAACCTTCTTCATACCTTGGTGCTTCGGAAATTGGACCTGATGCGGAGTCAACAAAGGACGTGCAGGTACCGGTGAAATAGCTGCTGCACCCTGAATCACATCCTTTCCAATTAAAAAGAAAAAGGAAGATTGAGTAATCGGGAATCATGTGGCCTAACACACGCACACACACACAGAGAGAAAGAGAGAGAACAAAAAAAAAAAAGAAAAGAAAAAAAAAAGGATAAAACAGAGACAAATTATAAAATGAGAAAAATCACAAATATAAACTGATACAGCCAAAAGATAGCATCAACTATTTCCCCTCTCTAGACATGAGGGTGTATGGATGTTCCACTGTACTTTTCTTACTAAATGAGGAGACAGATATGAGACACGGGATTCTTTACATACTACTGATCATTTTAAAGTACACTTGATCAGCAACTGGATCAGTGATGCATAAAATTATAACTTCTGCTCTTCAATATTTTAATTCAACATATTAAATATATTCAAGTTCATTTTAACAGAAAGACAGTAATAAATTTCCTAGTTTTCCAACTTCATCCAGAATTTGATTTTTGCTTGGAAACCCTTTACTTCAATTGATATTGTTCACAAAAAGCAGCCATGACGTAATAAATCCAGTGTTTCACCTAGGGATACCATATCAGTTGTTTGCCTTGGATGAACCAATAAAGCATGGTGCAAATGAAAGCATCACCAATCAACAGAGAGATACAGAGCATCAACTAAGGTGAGTAGATGATCTCTTGTTGGCACTATTCTAATGGTCTACTCGAATAAACTTAAAATCCCCCTAGGCGTATTTACTCCCCTGAACTAAATATTGATTGCTTCATGCCTAAGGCAAAGAGGAGCTGAATCCGAACTTCCTCCACACCAAGCTACACTTATTTTGGCTGAGTTTAACACTTTAACAAGAGAAACTTTCCAACATCAAACTGGTGCAAACATTTATCATGCAATCTTGATTATGTAGCAAACATTGTGTCTTACATGAGAAACTGGGTGCACATAGAAGAGCTGCCCCAAGCGTCCAACCATAACCTGGGAAGAGAGAAAAGGAGAAGCTTTCAAGGAACAATATATAATAAATTTAGTCAACGTGTCTCCTAATTCAGTAGTACAAAATTAAGATTAACCACTAAGAAGAAACTACAATAAACATGGCATGTGAATCCTTCTTATACGTACAGCTTGAGAATTTGGATGCACATAGGTAGGTCCTGTTTGCACAGGATGATACTGACCAGCATATCTAACTTGGTGAGTCCTGCTTCCCATATGTCCAACAATCTACAGCCAGAAAAGAAATACAGTAAGAATTATCACCAGTAATACCAATACTTCAGAAATAGAGATTTTAGAAGTGACCAACACTCAGCGTGCCAAAAATCCTACAATCTAATGCCAGCAACATGTGTTGCCACTTTGTAATACTTGAAAAAGAATCATCATACAGGATATATATATATATTGTGAGGAGCCAACAATTTGGTTCGTGTTTATATTTCTTCTTCCTTTTCCACCGACCAATTATCTTTTATTTAGTCATATTTTTAAAAATAACAACGTAACTCAATATATAAAGAATGTTGCCTCCCCACTCCATGATCTTTAGAGAATGATGTATTAAACACCAAAATTTTTTCAACACACTTTTCTTTCAGTAGGTAAATGTTCCATTCATTCCCAGTGATGCAAGTTACCAGTCAAGTGGTTTGATTTTGGAGGCAAGAGAAATTCCTTCAGCCTAGTATTGAAAATAATTAATTGAATAGCTTCTCCCACTGCCACCAGATATGCTAGCACCCACTGAATTATATATAGACCATAAGGGAAATTTCCTTTTGAAGCATCTGTTGTTCCTTCCAATCGAATACTCCTAGAAGATATGCTAACCAAACAGACTACTTGAGGGATTAAATAGTTTAACCGGGAACAAAGCTTTGTGCTCGTGCTTGGTAATAACACCAGTAGTGGTCAAGTACAAATCACACTAACAGTTAAAAACCAGAAGGTATTAATGTGCTAGACAAAGAAACCAAATGCAAAAGAAAAACAATCATTCTTTAGAATTCGATAACAACACTAGTAGGAAGAAATAACCTAAGGATTAAAAGCTGAAGAAGAGTTAAACAAAGGCATTGGGAAGTTGTGTCTCGCGATTTGTTTTGAAAGAGACTTGATGAAGGCAAAACCTTGAGCTCACGTGTGAGATAGGTGTTTATTATTAACAGATCTTAATAGCTCACCTAATGCTTTAGCCTTTAAAAACATTTGGTGAAACAATCTTGCTGTTTTATCAGATCTTAATGTTTTAGCAACTGTGAATTTCCGGCTAAAGAACAAGTGTCTAAAAATTAAAAAGCACTCAAACATAAAAGACCAAAGAGAGAATAAAGGGACAGAGTGAGGGAGATTCTCTGCACATATGACATCAATATAAAACTATAGATTTGAACCAATCACTTCAGAAGCAACCCCCCTCCCCCCCAAAAAAAAGTAAAAATAAAAATAAAAAATCCTTAATTATGCTAGAAGCGTTGCGGAGGTCCTCAAAGCAGAGCTCACATAATTATTAGAAAATGATACATGATTACTAGGGGACACAAAAAAAATAATAATAATAACATCTAATAAACTTACTGGTTGGGAATATTGGGAACCACTGCCACCATTTCCAGCTGTCAGGTTACTGTATGGAACAAACTTAACAGGCAAAGATGGACGAGATGCATATGGGCTGATTCCAACTTCTGGCTGTGCAGCTGCAACAGGTACTGCAGAAGAGTTGTTTGGTATGTAAGCCATGCTTGCAACTGTTGACACAGCAGGAGGACTTGCTGATTGAGGATTTGTAAATGACGGAGAAAATATTTTTGCTCCAGCGTTGAGTTTAAATTCCTAGAAACAAAATTATGTCATATATAATCATCAACTTTGCAGGGGAAAAACCTTATGTTATTGAAAAAAATAAATGATGTCATATGAAAAAAGGAAACTAATTGATACGGTGAAGTTCTGGTGAGGTTAGTGTACCACCACTTAACAGTAGTAGTGCAAGTAAATGAAGCTGTCCAACTAGTAAATCTATAAATCGTCCAATCCAAACTGATGAACAAACCTCACAACCCCAATTACCAAGTTGTCTTCAATGCTTCAGACAATTTAACAGATCACTTAATTATGAATGGTTCCTTGAGAATAGCCACTAATATGAAGAGTTTTGACAATGCAATAACCAGAACATTTTAATGATGGAAAGTTAGTCGTCCAAGACAAGAACCATCAATTTGATGGTCCACACAAATTCCTCAACAATTATAAATCAAGATAAAGGGAACCATAATGGTATGAGCTACATCATACATTTATTCCAAATATCCAGTTTACCTTTGCACTTCTATTAGATGCTGAACTTTTTGAAGGGACCATCTCAGTTGGAGTTGCCCATGAACTAAGCCCTGATTCTGAGGCAACATCCACAGCTGAACTTGAAGAAGTTGAAACACCAGAAGAAATAACATCTGAAGATGGGGTGTCTGCTGAAGCAGATCTTTCACAGCATCTGTCTTGTTTGACAAATGAAGCAGCAGGACTATCACAGGATACTCCATTTGGCAATGGCTTAGATCTCATCTTCACATGAATTTCCTCGGGCAGTTTTACTTCAGTAAGGCAGCCGTCCACTGCATGTAAAGAATTAAACAACTTTAAACAAGCAAACAGAACCAAAAGAAATGAAAGTGCAACTTCAGGCTCAAAAAGAGGCACTCTAAGTAATACATGGCAAGACCACAGGGATAATCTACCAAAAGCATACTGGCAGATCCAATACTTGCAAGGGAGACCATCATCCAGATACATCCCATCCAAGAAAAATATTTTACCGGAAAGATCCACTGAATCAGTTGATGGTATCATCCACTAAATTTTTACTGATTTTGACACACTACATGGTAGTGGCTATACAGGAAAGGATTCCATGATTGAGTGAAGTACTAATAGGAAATATTCTGAGTGGACTAACATAATAGTGGGCTCTAACCACAACATGCTCATTGTATAAAGGTATGCCATTGTCTATGATACTAAATATCCAAAAGACCTGTTTATCTCAGAAGTACACTGCTAACAATAAGAAAGGTCTATTCAAGGGAAAAACATGCCATTTCTATTTAAAGGTGAATCGGAACAATCAAACCCTGCAAAGACAACAATGGATATTGAACTCACAGCTTGATCTTGAGCTTTGAACTTCACGAGTCTGCAAGAACCAATTCCAAGAGTAAATATAAACCAATTACCAACATGTAAATTAATAATATCATTTTTCTACTAATCCCGGATCTTGTACAAATAAATCATCTATGTTTGTATCAACATACAGTTTCTCCTTTACGAAACTCAATTTTTTCTTCGTATTCATCCCGATTCCGTTGTGACCTGTCGTCTCCAACCTGTCTGTCAGAAAACAGTACGCAAGAATTTGAAAAAAGAGACAGTAATGTACAAGTTTAAGTATAATAATATGGCAATAGATAGCAGGCATTTATTATGTAACAATGAAAGAGGCACCAGAGTCAATATTGGACATAATGACTGTTAATGTGTCAAAGACCAACACAAATATGAGTCAATTGTCCTGAAAAAAGAGAGAGGCTTAAATAGGAGTTTCCTTAGATAGGATATTTATGATGAAAATTCAAGCAAGGATTGCCATGGTAGAAGTTTTATCTGACATAAGTGCATTTTTTTATGGCAACACCAAGGCAAAGAGGCCTCAAGACCCAAAATTTGATGCGTCCCATAAAAATATGATTAGAGAGTTTTAAAATAAAACTTGACAATTTATGATTGTTCTTACCTGCTATTGACTGGAACAATGGTAGCTTCTTCACTCTGCATTGAGAAGGAGAAAAAACAAAAAACTGAGACACTCAACAAAAGAGCACAAGTTACAACATGTCACAAACACACCCAAGACATAGGGTCAAGAAGTTGGATAGTTGGCATATTTTTTATATAATTAACACCTCACTTTCTCTTTTATGTGTAATGAAAAAAAGAAAAGAAAAAGAAAAACTATTTTATTGATCAAGAGAAAAATCACCTTTGCATGCATGCCATCTCTTTTTATAATATCAACTTCCAGAGCATCCCCCAAACAATTTGGTGCCATTTTTTTCTCTTCCAGCTCTGTGGGTGTAAAACCATGAGCAAACCCATTCCCATTTTGGGCTAACCTCCTGCTTTAACAAATGAAAGGCAAAATATAATTCCATCCACGCTAATAAACTGAATGCAATTTCAAAGAATGTAAAATGATGACTATTTGAAAACCTGTAAAACTCATGTCAAGAATGGTAACACAACTACGTTACTATGTAAATTTCAGAAGTTAAGTTCAATGAATTAGACAAAAAATATATTAAGGTGTTATGTATGGAAGTCGAGAACATATTTAGTAGCATCAACAAAAAGGTCAATCAACAGGATTAGCATAGGAAAGAAGGATTAGAAAAGAGAACTGGGGAACATATGAAACTAACCAGCATGTTTAACCACTCTTTTCACATCTTAATTCTCAATCCCATTTCTCTAGCCAAGATATTGGGCCACCTCCCATAGAGCATGACAATTAAAGAATAAATTAACTTCCACTTCAAACAAAGTCATGAGAATTGATTCCATTTCCAAGCCACTCAAATGCATTTAAAAATTTATTTGGCAAATAATTAATATGACCCTAGAATTCTATCCCTTAGAACCTGAAATAAAGACAATACCTGATTTGACTAATTTTCTTTTTATCCCCAGCAAACTTGCTTGATTTGGTTCTTTTTGCCTCACCATCAGAATGCTCAAAAGAAAGAACAGTTCCTGCAACAGCTTCTACATCATCACCGGCTACATTTCCAACAACACCATCAGATGGAAGCAAAACTCCCTGTATACAAAATAAATATCAACATACTGTTCAACATGATATCACTCCAATAAGGATCCCGGAAAAAAAGTAGGAGAAAATTGACATGCCTTAGCAACAACTTGAACAAGATCTCCTGAAAGAACTACAAGCGTTTCAATCAAACCCCCATTTGCTACATTTGCATCACTTTTTCCCTTCTTAGTCATTCTTGCTTTCTTCAATACAATACCTGAACAAAACACAAACCAATTCAATAATCTCCTCTATGTCAACAACTGAATTAAGTGAGACTATTTCAAATCACCCTTCTGCTAAATGAGAAAAAAATGTTCTTGTTTTTATTTCTACTAAATGAGAAAAAGAAACACCACAACTAACTCAAATTGTTGTATTAGGTTTGGTTGAATGAAGGTTTTTTATTACTTGGATTCCAATTAATGAAAAATTTAAGAATCAAAAACTCATTTTTTTTCTTTCCTACTCCGTTCTTAGCAGCCAAACATAATTACTACAATGAGCATAGCTGGATCAGAACCTAAAACGATCCCATCAATCTAATCAAAACCACCATAGTTTCTCACAAAAATCAAAACCCATATATAATTTCGTGTCAAAATCAAAATCCATAAACGATTTAATAAAATTCAACAGATTCGTAACTGGTGAGGATTAGAGTATAGATTATACAACGTACCGTAGTCCTTTTCTACACGAGCAGTATGGAAAATTCCAGAATAAACCGAACCGTCCTTGACGTAAACCTCAACAGGAAGGCCAATGATACACATGGTGGTGAATAGTAAGGCCTCACTCAGCGACCCCGAGATGGGGCTTTCATCGTCTGAAACTTCTCTGTTTCTGCAACCCATCGCTCTCTCTCTCTCTCTGCTCCTCTTCTCTGTTGTGTCGATGATTCTGCAGCCTTTCTATCTCTCCCTTCTCAGTCCCTTTCTCTCCTCTCTGCTTTGTTAATGTTGGGTTATGGAGATACCGAAGCAAAATTAATCGCAGCTTGCAGCAGAAGAGATCTGAAGTAGTCTTTTTGGTACGAGGGAATATAAGAAAAAAAAAATGCAAATACCAGCGTGTCACTGTGTGTACATGCTGTATCTCTTCTCAAAACTTAATTTGCAAGTTTTTTTTTTTTTTTTGCATTGATGTCCCTAGTTTATATAATTTTACACTTTTATCCATGCTTCTAGATTATTCTCACCTGTTTACTCCCTCACGTTTGGGGTGCGTTTGGCAGGTAAATTATTATAGGCTTCGTGAGGCCAGCCCTAAGAGATTGATTTCTTTGAGTGACAACTTATGCATAGTGAATAATAGTTTTACAGGAATATGATGATCAATTGGATCAAAAATTATTAATACTTTATTGGGCAAAAATATATATATATATATAACCAAACAAGTGTTTGAGATTACTAGTTTGTGAAGTTAAATTAAAAACAATCATTTGAAATTAATGTAATCCCATAACTCTAACCATCTCATGCATTCTATATGACATTATTTGATATGGTAAGAAAATTAAGTCATGCTTGAATGATATTCAATCATATACATATCAAAGATTTATTTTTCTTCTTTTCTATACAAGATTGAGAATATTATTATACAGGACACAAATATTTATGAAGAGTATAAAAATATAACTTTTCCCTTGAATAATAGAAGTGTAGTATATTTATATCACAACATCTAAATCCATAGTTTTAGAAAGTTGTTGGAGAAGCATCCTCTCTCTGTGTATTTTTCTCTCCCCCATCATGGTGGGATAACCCATTAACATATATATATTTTTTATATTAGGAGAAAATACATTTTGCCCCATTGGATTATTACTGTGTTACACATTGTTCCCGTATAGTTTCAAAATGTGACAATTACATCCGTTGATCGGCAGTGAAATAGATAAATAATGGTTAACAAACATATTCCTAGTTGACATGCCATTTCTAAGATCCTAGTGAAGGATAATTAAGAGTGGAACTTATCAATAAAAGTTAAGTAATGGATAATTATGAGTGAAATTATAGGGGGATGAATAGACATAATGATGGAGAATCCGATTTCTGCAATTAGGAATATGTCTGTCAACCACTATTTGTCTGTTCCATTGTTACCAATTGACGTAAGAGCGTTATTTGTCACATTTTGAAACTATAAGAGGGCAGTGAATTGCAATTAAAACTATAGGGGGCAATATGTAATACAATAATAATTCAATGAGCAAAATGTATTTTTTTTCTTTATATTATGGTGAAATAAATCAAATAATTAAAGTGTTGTTTGACACCTCAATGGTGCACATATATAATGACTCTCGTATACCGAATGTATTAGTATTACAAAAAAATATTTAAAAAATCTCATAAATATTTGTAAGTCTTAAACAAAAGTATTGAATGAGTTATCATTCCATTCTCTACCCTATGTAGTATGATTTATCTTTCCCATCCCGTCTCGAAAAGAAGAGAATACTAGCGCTAATAATTAGCATCATCATTAGCCCTTCAATTCCATATATTCCTTTGACACAGACTATTAATTTGTTATATGGATATCCATCTTAAAATATTTGTGGTCATTTAAAATCAACAAATACATTATAAAATCATGTGTATATAAATGACAAGTTCACATTTACATCATAAAAGAGTGTTTTACAAAAAGGAGTAGACAAAAGCAAACCTCTTGAAAGGAAAAGTTCTTTCCTCTTATCTCTCTTTTTAAATAAATAAAAAATAAAAAATTTGAGGGTGGGTGAGGGTTGTAGTTTATTCCAAACTCTCATTTTTGTAAAACAAGTGCCCAAACACGGTCTTACAAATCAGGGGTATCACTGTAAAAGAACGTCAAAACTAGGGCCACTCACGTAAATTCAATCCTACGTAAAACCCTAATCCCTCTCTTCAACTGCACCGTCTTCTCCCGCGCTCTCGTAACTCTGCGTTTCTCCACATCACACTCTCGGAAAACTCTAGAAAAATCCCAACACATCTACAAAACCCTCCAACATGAGAAAACCCAAATCCTCTCTCTCACGCAAGCAGAAACGCCTCTCAGAGGTGCAAGAAATCGAATTACTCGAATCATGGATCGATTCCGGCAAACCCGATTCAGGTTCGAACCCCTTATCGCTCTCGCCGCTCCCGTCCGACGCTCCGGTTGGCCGTGTCGGAAACGGGTTCTCTCAGTACGCCGGCTGCACTCGGTTCGATCAGTTGCCGTTGTCGCAGAAGACGAAGGACGGGCTGAGTGGCTCGAAGTATGTTGAAATGACTGATATTCAGAGGGCTTCTCTGCCGCACTCGCTTTGTGGTCGTGATATTCTCGGTGCGGCGAAGACTGGGTCAGGAAAGACACTGGCGTTTTTAGTTCCGGTGAGTTGTCTGTGAATTTAGGGTCTTGGTTTGTTGATCGGTTATGGTTTTTATGGTTGCTGAGAAAGAAAAGGAATTGAAATATTGGATCATTAGTTTTTTTTGTTTTTTTAATGGATGAATTTAGGGCTGTGCTATACTGACCAGTTGGGGTCCGTTTGGTGGTTGTTGAGAAGAAGTGGGAAAAAAAAGGGGGGATAAGCCTGATAGACAGTCCAACTCAAAATCTTCATTGCGCAACTTTTTAAACCCTTCAAACTCTTATAGAGTGAGAAAATTCATAATAGATGCTGCATGCCAAATTCTTACATTTTTTTATTGCCTCATTTGCCTTGGGTTCCACCAGACTTAGTATCCTGGTGATTGAGGTACATTTGTTCCCATCAGTCTATTTAAAAAGTTTAGTAGCCGAAGAACAAATCTCCACTATTACGCGCTGGGAATAGGGGTCCCTCGAAACATATTTTTGCCATGTTTACTTAATATCCCATCACCACTGGATCAATTAATGGATTTATTGAACTAAATACCCTTTCCCAACTCATTTGTAGTCTCATACTGCTAACATGGCTCTTCAGTTTACGCATCACACAGTCAGAAAGAACACCCTAAAACTGGATAGCATGAAGGAGATACAGAATTGCATCTGCTTTACAATTACTATACAGTGGGGAATTGAAGAATGGCAAAATTATTCAAAGAAGAGTGCCAAGTCACAACAGAAATAGGAGACTAAAATTTATCAAGTCATTGGTTTTTGGTTGTATCCTTAATCCTCGCAAAATGTGGGGTGGGGGGGGGGAGGGGTTTGGGGGGGTGGGGGTGGTTCGTCTGGAAGCCACTTCTTAGAGATTTGGCCGTCGCTGATTGAAGATCTTATGGTATGTTTTTCTTGTCTTCTAAATTTGAAAGATTCTGAGCGTGAAATTACACAGCTTTGCTCAGTTCAATGGGGGATGGTGGAGAGAAGACCAAGAATCTGAATGCCCATATTCTAAAAGATCGAAACATTAGCTTAAAGTTTGATCTATCACTTCCACGTGCATGACAAGAATTGTGAAGACACCATTGAAGTTAATGTTGTCTGATCTGCTGTGCTGGACTTGAGGAGAAACAAATATTTGGGGAAATTGGCCATAACACTTGGTTTTGGCTGTTGCTCAAAGGTTAGTTGGATGGACTGGCCTTTTTGAAATCAGAACAATAGTAAAAGGCAAATGGGCATGGTTAAAGACTGGGTTTCAAGGTTCTTCAGCCTATGATTAAGCCGGGGGAGTGGCATTGTTGGACTTGGGGGGTGAATTTCTGGGCATCAGTATAGGACAGATGGTTTCCCTCTAATTTTGCCTTGCACTTTATGTTTCGATAATTTTCTCCAAACAACCACAATTTATTTTATTTTTCTCGAGCTTTTCCAACAACTGTATAATGTGTCATTTTGTTGGCAGTATCCTGGCTATAGTTTGTGTGCATGTTTTTTCTTTGTTTTTCAATGAAAACATAGGATAATTATCATGAAATAGGAACTTTCTTGATTCCCAATTACATTGTTGTTTTCAGGTTCTAGAGAAGCTATACAGAGCAAGATGGGGTCCTGAGGATGGGGTAGGGTGCATTATAATGTCTCCAACAAGGGAATTGGCTGGTCAACTTTTTGATGTATTGAAATCTGTTGGGAAGCACCACAGTTTTAGCGCTGGCCTCCTAATCGGCGGTCGCAAAGATGTTGACATGGAGAAGGAGCACGCAAATGAGCTGAATATCTTGGTCTGCACTCCTGGTCGGCTTCTTCAGCACATGGACGAGACTCCAAATTTTGATTGTTCACAGCTTCAGGTCATCACAATGTCTTTCTTTTATCTTTTTATATTTTTTTCCTTTGGCACATTTTTGCCTTCTTACTCTTCCTCCTTAAGATGCTGGGAAAAAGTTGGGGTTCTTTCATTTTGCATACAGCATGTTCAGATTTTAGGGCTCAGTTTGTGTCACAAGATAAGTTTCCCAGTCTCAAAGCAACACAATCCAATGGTTCTAACCATTCAGCATAATGTTTATCACACAAATTTATACTTTATTTCCTTACAAAGTACAGTTAAGTTCAAGAAGGAAAGGAAGGCCATGGATCATCTGTTCTATGTATCATTTATTGACCCACGCAGCTTTATACCTGTCATTTAGAATTGGGAATGTGTTTCCCAATTCCCAACTTGCATTCCGCAGCTTGTAGGAAGCTATAATTTCAGTTAAAGCATAAAAAGTCAAATTTATCCTCGCCAATTCTATTCATTTTCTTCTGGCATTAACTCACTCTAATCCACATGTTACAGGATCTCTCTCTCTCTCTCTCTGCCCCTTTTTTTCTTTTTGTGAGTTCCAACCTCATTTAAATGCTCCTTGATACATTACTTATGAGGATACTTTAAGCGTCTCCTTTATACAGATTTCTCAGTCAATTACTACTCACTGATGCCTTTTTTTCGTTTCACACAAACACATGCACATGGATATGTGAGTGGTGGGGAAATCTAGGATGGATTTTTCTGGCATCTATTTTCACTTATTATTCATTTTCTCTAGTTAGATATAACTTCCGGGTATTATGTTTATAGCTGCTGATTTGGGTGGATTTTTCTGGCCAGGGAACAGGTTTTGGTCCTTGATGAGGCAGATCGTGTTCTTGATGTGGGATTTAAGAAGGCTTTAAATGCAATTATTTCGCAACTGCCAAAGCATAGACAAACCTTTCTTTTCTCAGCGACTCAAACAAAGTCAGTCCAAGATCTTGCAAGGCTCAGTTTGAAGGATCCAGAGTACCTTAGCGTGCATGAGGAGTCTGTGACGGCCACTCCCAACCGCTTGCAGCAAACTGCAATGATTGTTCCTCTTGACCAAAAGTTGGACATGTTGTGGAGTTTCGTAAAGGCACATCTTAATTCAAAAATTCTTGTGTTTCTTTCGAGCTGCAAACAGGTAACTCAGCAATGATCATGCCCAATCTTCATAACATAGAGGGTTGACAGGATTGTTTGTGGCCGATCTTAGCTCTTCTCTCACAACTGTTTGGTGAAGCAGTATATTAACCCAACCCAAAATGTCCCACCCAGATTTGATTATCCTGGTCTCTGTCCAATCTGGCAGGGCCAGGATGATGGTGATACATGTTTGAGTAGGCTTGGAATTTTATAGGTTTATTTTTTTTTTTTTTTTCCTGGGCTCAATAGAATTAAATTATGGCATCTCACATCTAATGAGGTACTGATGATTCAAGCTACGACACTTTTCTTCTAGTTTTAGCACATAATACATATATAATGTAGAAATTTTGAACAGGTACTGCAAACAACTGTGATGGTGTGGGACAATGTGGGATGTCCCGCACCAATCAAATCTAATTAATGTAGTTTATATCTATGTTGCATTGATTTGGGTGAATAATAATAAAAGTGTTGTACAAAAATCTGTGGAATGCTGATGTTCAAATACATGTATGACAATGGATACTTCTTCTCTTTTGAGGTGCCTATGCCGCACGGGTGCATTATTTGCATGAATGGTTCAGGCAGGTTGGGTTGCACAATGCTTAAATTGGAGACAAACTTCACTTGGTGGAAATTTGTAGTTTCCCCATCCAAGCCCTACCAGGCTTAACTGGCTTACTACAGTGAGTTCAACTTCTTGAGCTCAGATGATATAATAATGAACCCAGGAGAGTATGTGTTTGCTGTTATATGGGGCCATGCCTCTCATTTCTGTTGAGATGTTGAGGTCCTTTGCTCGGATCTCATATCGATGTTACTCATTCGCGGTACTCAATGCTATAGCTCTGCTGAGAACCTGGAAAGATATTTGAGGATGAACCATACTATCAGTTTAGTCAATCATAATTCATAGCATGTTTCACACATGCGATCTACCCAACAGTATTTTTATTCCTAAGTTGCATGAGTTGGAAAAGATAGTTTCTTCTCATTTTGATGTTTCTGCATAGTTTACCTCTTAACTTCATATTTGGTTCTAACATATGGGTGTGTTTTCATCCTCCCTTTTGATACTGTTGTTAATGGTGAATTGTGCTATCCATCAGGTAAAATTTGTCTTTGAAGCATTCAAAAAATTGCGGCCAGGAATTCCCTTAAAGTGTCTACATGGAAGGATGAAGCAGGAGAGAAGGATGGGAATATATTCCCAGTTTTGTGAAAAACGTTCAGTTCTCTTTTCAACCGATGTGGCCTCTAGAGGCCTTGATTTCAATAAGGCAGTTGACTGGGTCGTTCAGGTACTTGTTGGTTGTTCAAATAAATATTTTATGTTCATTTTTCTCTTAAAATGTCTGGGGTCTTGGATCTAATTGTCTTATTTCTGTAGATGGATTGTCCGGAAGATGTTGCAACTTATATACACAGGGTGGGTCGTACTGCTCGCTATAATTCTGGAGGAAGATCGATATTATTTCTGATGCCCTCAGAAATGAAGATGCTTGAAAAATTACAAGCAGCAAAAGTACCAGTACAATTCATTAAGGTAGACTATTCTTATTTGTCAAATTTATTATCCTCGTCTTTTTCATTTGGATGGTCAAGGTAGCTGTTTGGAATTGTCATACAAAAGCAAGCTAACAAACTGGATGGTTTGAAGCGAATATATGTCTAGTGTTGATTCATGATATGTAAGTGACTCATGCACATGCTAATGTTGCTGTTTCAACTGCTGACTTTTCAGGCAAACAAAAAAAGACTGCAGCCAGTTTCTGGATTGGTGGCAGCTTTACTAGTCAAGTATCCCGATATGCAGTATCTGGCTCAAAGGGCCTTTATCACATATTTGAAGTCTATTCATATACAGCGGGATAAGGAGGTTTTTGATGTGATGGAACTGCCCATTGATGAATTTTCGGCATCATTGGGTCTACCAATGACCCCAAAAGTCCGTTTTTTGAACCAGACAACTAAGCCCAAAACAGCATCAGGAAAGTCTTCTCTTCTTCTGTCAGAAAATTCTGCTGAGGAGAATCCACTGGAGATTCCAAGAGAGAAGCTGGTTACTGGTGAATTGAAGGAAGAAGGAATGGATAAAGGTTTTCTTTTAAAGGAGGAGACCTCAAATGAGGCTAAAGGAAATGCAGCTGAGATAAGAGACGATGTGTATGCCTCCTTTCTAAAATATTTCATTTCAAGAGTATTATATTGAGAAAAATTAGGGTCTAGCAACATTTCTGTTTCATTTAAATGGCATTTAGAATTAAAATTGGTTCATCCTGATTCCTGAATGACTAATCATCTCTGTTTACACGATCCAATTGAATGAATCCATCTACTAAATCTTTTTGGCAGAATTTTAGCCGAGTAGATGGCTTACAGAGTTACAGTATACCATTTGATCAGTTTGTTGATGGGCTATTATCGCTGGCCTAGCTGTTTAAGTTTACTGTTTATGCTTCCATCCCTTCTGCCTGTGATATAAGATAATTTTTACCATTGTAGATTGAATTGTATTTTTCCCTTACTGTATCTGCAGGCTGGCGACTAGAGTTTTGAAGAAAAAGAAGTTGAAGATCAATGTCCATAGACCTGTAGGGACGCGGGTTGTCTTTGATGAGGAAGGCAACACATTACCCCCACTCGCAACAATAGCTGACACGAAGAGTGTCAATGACTCACTTCAGCTTGACAAAGGTATATATTGTGCATTTGTGAGTGCAAGGCAAAATTATTTTGGTTCTGATAATCTGCTCCTGGAACTGCTTTCTTTTCCACAGTCAGTATTTTGTAGCTATTGTCCCTCATTTTGCATTACAAATACTGTTTAACATCAATTTTGATTTTGACACATGCTGTGTTCAACTCGCTTCTAAGTAACCAACTCAACTTGGTTCTCTTAGTTTATTTTATGAGAGCGCCTCATATTAGGAGAGGAAGGCAACAAGGGGAGAGGGAGAGGGAGAGGGAGAGGGAGAGGAGGAGATTACTACAAATTTGTAAAGAATGAGGCGTATGTGTTACTGTATGTGTTACTGTACCCTGTGCTGCATTGATTCCACTTTGAGACAACTGAGAGTATCCTAACTGAACAGGAAAGCCTATTTCCTTAGAGGATAGCTAAAAATGGGGCGAGAAAATTGGTGCTCTAGGTCATCCACATTAGTGCTGATGTGGAGGCTGCCTCAAACATTGTTTTTCATAATATTATATTAGATCGATTAATTTATGCAATTTTATAGTACTTTTTCCTTTTCTGTTTAAAAGGATGGATTGGCTCGTTAGATTTATTTTTTGCTTTGACTAAACACCTGAATTATGAACAATTCCATACAAATTTTTGTAGTTAAGAGTTTCAAGTCAAAGCTGATGTGCTATCCAATTTAATTGTCTAGCTGCTGCCTTTTTAATCGCCCCATTTATTGGATTGTTGCAGATGCAGTAAAAGAAAGATACAAGAAGATGAGGGAAGAGTTTAAGCAGCATGACAAGGAAGACAAGCTTCTAAACAGTCAGCGCCTTAGACATAAACGAATCAAGGAGAAGATGAAGTTGAAAAGGGAGAGGGTGGAAGAAGAGGACAATGGAGAGGGTGAGGACGATCTTTCTGGAACAGATGGAGAAGCAACTGGTGCCAGAGCCGGTAAAAGGTCAAAGATATATTTTGATAGTGACAGTGATGACGGTGAGAGAAAAGGAAGTAAGGAAATAAAGGGTATCAGTGACTCCGTTTCTCTGGCGGAGCAAGAAGCCCTTGCACTCAAGTTGCTGAGTTCCATGCACTCATAAATTGTTACTGTTGAGGAAACATCTGTTGAGCCTGTCTCAGGGTTTTGTCACCATAGTCATTTACTTCTGCTTGAAGACAATGCCTTTTATATGTTCATTTATTTTCCCTCATCCTAGATAAGGCATAGTGTTTGATAATATTGTGCTTTTTTCCTATGATTGCTTTTGGTCTCCTAATATTCTTCCAATCATGAATGAACCTCTTGCATTTGATGATTTGTATTTAACCCGCCTGAAGTGCAATGATGTTAACCATATTGATTGGCAGGTGTTGCAATGAGCCAACACTTTGGATTCTCTCTTTCAGGAATTCAGAAATCCCATCTTTTCATTATATTTACCGTAATAATAACAATTATAAATATATATAGAACATATAAATAACTATAGAATTGATCCTGTAAAAAGCTTAAGTATGAAGTTAATAGATAAATTTTACTATTAGTATAATGACAGAACCGGGATTGTTTATACATGTGTATATATATATATTGAAAAGCCAAGTTACAGTCATCTCCAACTGCAAGTCTTTCCCAACAACTTTAGGGTACTTAACGGTCCAATCTATATCCAAGTCCATAGCTTTCAGAGAGATTTTCTGAAAAATCCCATACAAAGTTATTTTAAGAACGAATTTCAGGAGAGGATTGATTGACAAAAGGCCTTCAAGGAAACCATTTAATAACCGATAATCAAATTTCAAAGTTGGTCTAGAACTGCAAAATGAACTGTTATGAACAGAAGTATCAACTTCATAGCTCACATGAATAATCAAACCATACTAGTTGCACAATAATGATCCAAACAGCAATATCTAGCTAGTCCATGTTATACATAGACTGTCAAATTATAATTTTAGCCTTCAGAATATATTTTGACACAACTCATTTAAGTCTCATGATAAATAAAGGACTGAAAGGAAAAAAGAACCAAAAAGGCTAAAACAAAATAATGAGCCCCCAAAATCATTGCTCAGCACGCCAACTCCAGAGTTTAGTGTCTGTCATATTACATAACTAATAAAACCACAGCCAACTAAACTAGATTATGCTGAAACAAAGCACTAAGCCACTAACACAGCAGCTCTCACATTCCCCCCTCTCCCCCTGACAGCTGCAGATCACTGCATGTCACAGATAATCATATTGTTAACACAAATGAGGAAATGGGTATATGAATAAATAAAAGACAGGCATATTAGAACAGAACAGGAACCAACATTCATGTCATATTTTAAAAATGTTATGAGATCATAAGATTATATAACCTTTCATTAGTTGAAGGGCAAAAAAGGATTCACATAGTCAACCTCATGTAGTTAAAATTAAGACTTTGTTGTGTTGTGTATTGAGTTGATTTTGGTCATCATGTTGGACACCTCATCCGTGCCAAAAACATGACATCCGTATTAACGTCCAGTATCACACAGCTAATACACAACAACCAGCTAACTATAAAGAAGTGGATACTTGGACATGATTGAAACAATGAGGCAGCAGTAAACCAACATTTTAGAAATTTCCCTACGGTAACCTGGGAAATGGGGAGCAGCTCTGTCCAATGGGGGGTATTTTCAAATAAAAATACCATACAATGATGTCATAAATCATTTTCATTGAAGTTTCAAACTGTGGCCTTTATTCTTTGATGACATGCTATGTTTCATTATGAAAACCAGCTTTACCCTTTTTTTATCCTAATCAAACTTCTGTGGTCAACCGGGTATATATAAAACCTCATTACCAGGCAACATAGTTTTGAGGCATAATATCATCAACTTCCTGAAGATGAAATAAAGTATCAAGGCCAACAAATAAAGGTCTTAACATCTCATTAGCAGACAAATATCCTTTGTAAGCTTCACTATGAACAAAGAATAATTAGAAAATAATGTTGAAGCTCATAACATGCTCTTACCTGCTGTGGCTGTTGGTAATTTCCATATCCAGGATAGCCTGCATAGTACATGTTCGGGTCTTGAGGAGGTGGTGCGTATCCATATGCCTCGTACCCTTGTGCATATCCATAATATCCACCATTCCACTGGGCCTGATCTGCCTGAGTCTGACCCAATCCAATTTATAAGTTTGAGTTCTCAAATACATGTTTCCCATGCACTGGAAACATAAATTACACACACACAAAAAAAAAGGTATCACTTCTACAAACCTGTTTGTTTGAAGGACTACGTCCCCATGAAAGTCGAATACTTTGTCCTCCTAATTGGGTTCCATTCAAAATTGATAGAGCTTGCTCAGCACAAGCTCTAAAGAATGACAAGGGAGAAAAGAACATTAGAATATTTGGTTGATTGTGAAAATTTCCATGACTCAAAAAAAAACGGTGTGGACTTGCATACCTGTTAGCAAATTGAACAAACCCACAACGTTTGCCAACTGGTATTTTCACATGAACCAGCTCACCGTATGCGCTAAACACTTGTCTTAAGTGTTCATCTGTTACATTGGGGTCCAAACCACCGACAAATATCTGCACTCAAACATGTGATTAGTCACTAGAGTACAGCACAGAATAATTAATATCAATATCAAAACAAACTACCCACCGTTGTATTATTTGGATCATGCTCGCCCTGGGTTCCTTGAGTGTTCTGGTAAGAAGCTGCAAATGACAAATACAAGTGAAGGAAAGTGGAAATATATAGTGATGAGATACAGGTTTTGGTCAGGGACAGAGACTAAATGTTTCCAATGAAGAAAATCAGAATAATATATGAGCACTAAGCATTGAAATAAGATAAAAGGTAGTTTAAAATGGAAACACTGGATTACATGGACAAACCTGAACTGTCAGCTTTGGATTAATTTGAAATAATAACAACATTAAGAACAACCTTTGGTAGTGAATGAGTTTACAGTTCTCAAAATTATTTACACAACAATCAAACTGAGTAAAGGTGCTCCTATTTTTCCATGATAAATACAAAAGCACACAACCAACTTATTTGATAGGAAGACAACAATACACAACATAAACGGAAAAATCTTTCAAAAAGCAACAATCTCAATATAGCTCCGAATACTCAGTTCGAGTACCATTCAGAACAAACAAAACAGGAACTTCAATAATAACCACCAAGAATTTGCATGTACTGGTAGGCATCATCATAGCACGGTTCTTACATCCGAGACCTATTCAAAATCCATTGTTACTTCTAAGTTTTAACATATACACAAACTCTATACACAAACTCTATACAGGCAAGTCTCGAAACAGCAAAATTCACTATATCACCACATTGTCCTAACTGTGTACAAGCGTTCAATACTAATCTCCTTGTCACTGTTGCTCGATACTTGACCTAACCATCTTGGGGCTCTCTATGCAAATCTTGTTTGGCCAAACCCAAACCCATTCATATCGTAAACCACATTTTTCTCTCTTTTTCTAATTCTATGTGACATAAAATAACAAAACAGTACGGTGTGAACAATCTCACCAGAGCATAGTAAATTTAATATAGAGATGTGAAGACCATACAATACAAAATTGCCAACCATTGTATAAAGAATTGCTCCATCTATGTACACCAATGTATATGGCATCAATGATATCAAAATAATATTTGAAAGCATATCAGGTTAATTCCTTGAGACCCAAATCAAAGAGAAGCTAAATGAAATGGCATAATGTCACAATCAAATGCTCAATGAATCAAAATTCCAATGTTCAAAGTGACCACTGTGAAGCATTGAAGAGCCACCTGGTTCAAGTAGGGAGTTCTATTTACAACAAGCCTGGGCCTTGTACCAAAGTGGGCTCAGCAGTCAGCACCGTTTGAATAATGTTGAGAGGTCAGCACCGTTTGAATAATGTTGAGAGTACATTTCACTTTTGCCAGATCTAACAAAATACCATGAGTACTCCATTCCAGATTCCATGACCAGGGCCATCCAATTCACTGGTGCTACCAAAAATTCTCATGTTTTTGTAACTGTTACTAATGGAATCAATAGAACATAACATCATACCTTTGCAGGAAACTGCTGGTGAACAAGACTATTTTTTTAATAATATAAAACATATAACTACTTAACATGTATGATACATCTAGCAAATAGAAAGTTTTAACAAACAAATATACATCATTTGGATATATTCATGAGTTTATGTTTAGGTCTTTAAGCTAGGCAAGAGGGTCCAATAATTGCTTTTATAGAATTATGCTGAGCAATTTATTAGGCTTCTTTTAAAATGTTGCAATTACCCAATCACAAGCCTTCCTCCCAGTTACAGACTCAAAAAAGCAACATAAGTAATAAAGAAAAGGGAAAATAACTGACGATGAAAAGGGAAGCACAACTTTGAAGTGCATCAATAAACAACCTATTCTAAGGAGCAAGAGAAGATTTCAATGCTACATGCAAGCAACTGAATACATGGCTGCCACATGTAGATTCTGGTATTTAATTTTTAAGCTACAAATGTTTGAACCTCAAAAAGAATGCCTTCTGTCATAAAATAAAATAAAAAACTAGGTAAATGAAACGCAATTAAACAAGGAGCAAAAAAGGGGAAAAAACCTTAATGACTTATATCGAGCTATATATAAATAGCGCAAAGGAACTGATCCATGAAGAAATAAAACGGCTTCTATTGGATTTACATAAACTTTAAAAGAAAAATTATAATGGAAAAGGAATACGAGCTTCGGAAAATTGAAACAAAATTTAACTTGGCTGGTAACTCTTCAAATACAAGGAACTGGAAAAGTAATTGAATGTAGCATGATAAATGCCACGACAAAATGAAGAAAGAAGAAGCTTATGACATAAACAAAATAACTGACCTAAAATGAGGCCACGCACTAAAGTGGAATCATTTCAGCTGGAATCAGTTCCAGGCCCCCCAAAATGAGAGCCTCTTGGTGTCCTGCTTTGAGACAACATGAGTTTTATATAAGTTTTTGCATGTTTTAACAGAATTAAATGCGCCCAAGTTTACAAAGGTAAGTACTGGAAGGAAATGACTTTGTAAATTCCGCCTATCTTCAAGTGCATAACTGAAAGAACTTCAACTTTAGAACACAGCTTTAACAATCCCACCTCAAAACTTTATCAACAACTTAGAACTTCAGACAATGCTAAACTTAAAATGTTGTAGATTAGAGAACAACCAACAAAAAAACTGCAGCAGAACATCACAAATAGATAGAACAGCAATAATTTTCCTATAAGAACGTATGTCTCACAGTAGTATGAAGCATTTAAAAGAGGTGAATTAAGTACAGAAATACATACGTTTCTGATATGCCTGACCACCACCAACAGTTTTCTTGGTTGCAGCTGGCCCAATCCGCATAGGCCTCGTTGAACAGAACATTCCATTCATTTCATTCATGGCACGTAATTGTTCACTTTCATCTCCAAACCTGACAAACCCATAACCCTTAGAACGTCCGGTGGTCCTATCTGTGACAACTTTTGCACCTTTCACTGAAGCATAATGTGCTCTGAATGTTTCTTGCAACATATAATCTGTAACATCTGAAGCCAAATCACCAACAAAAATTGTAAAATCAGCACCATCATCCGGACGCCTCTCACCAGCACCAAGAGTTGCCCAATTCAGTCGAAAATTCTGCTCAGAATTCGGCATCAGTGTGCCATTGTAAGTTTGTAAAACCCTCTCTGCTGCAGCACGGGTAACAAACTCAATAAAACCGTAACCCTCGGGCTGGCCTGTTTGTTTGTTACGAATGACCTTTGCTGAAAGGGCCTGAAGCAACCAAGAATAAAAAGAAAATTAAAGGCAATAATTGACGATCAAAAGGCAGATTTTTTATACCAAAAAAAAAAAAAAAAAAAAAGGAAGTAACAAAGGCGTGATCTTTAAGATACAACACAAAAGTTGGAGGGATGGTTAGGGAAAAAGGGCATAGTGTGCATGCTCATAATAAAATACTCGTACAGATGATTAGATGCAAATAATAATGCATAGCCTATGAGAATGACAGAAATATAATGCCTCGCAAGCTGATGCAAACAAAATCACGCATGATATCAAAAACTCTCACCAAGCACAATTCGCTGCATTTGGTTCCACAAAACTGAATTAAATTCTAATTCTAATTCAGTGGAATTGAAAACCTTGCTTTTAATGTAGAATTGTATTTTAAATTTGGAGCCTAACTAATCTGAAAAAAAAATCCAAATCTAATTCCATTTCTACGTATGACTAGCAAACTGTAGATTTTAAATTTTAGTGTCCAATACCAACCTCACCAACCAAACCAATCCTTAATGCTAAATATTTTATGTTATAAATACCATATTGATCTTTGGATTTTCTTTTTCAGTGAAATAAGTATATATAGAACTACGTGCATTACATACATGCAATAACATATTAGTGTATGGTACAAATATACAAACATGCATGATGTAAACCTAGCATTCAAGATCTGATTTTATGTAGACCTTTGGGTGTTTTAGTAACTATACATGCACATCTAAAATATATATATCCGAGAATACCTAAACACACATATATACGCGCACATATATACATACATATTCCAGTAAAATACCAGCTATTAATAAAAGATCTTAACAAAATTTCCACCTCTCCGGTTTGGCCGAAAGAACTGAGGAGATAGTTCTCGTCCATCCAGTACAGTAAGTCCCCGATCCAAAGCGACCGAATCTCTTCCGAACCAGCAGATGCCTGCTGTGCCGCCGCATACTGTTGCACCTGCTGCGTCTGTTGCTGAGGCTGCACCTGCTGAGGCGGGGGCACGGGCGACGGAGCCCAACCAGCTGGCGGTGGCTGTGGCTGGTGCGGTTGTTGCTGCGGTGGCGGCATCATCATCCACTGCTGCTGCGGTGGTGGAGGCTGTTGATACTGTTGCTGTTGTTGCTGATCGATAGACATCGGCTGCATCGGAGGTGGAACTACTCCGGTTGCTGGTTGCATCATCTTAAAAAAAAAAACCCTAGAACAATGGAAAACACGAAACCCTAACCCCAACTGAAAAAGGTAGGGACCTATAAATTCGGATATACACGAATCCTAGAAGGAAGTTCTGTGAGAGATAAGGAAAGATGAAAACCCTAGAGAAAGAGAGAACCAAATCCCGGAAAAAGGGTCAGCAAGAGAGGAGATATTTATGACGATGGGGTTGGGTTTATATAGGGTTAGGGAAAGGGTGTGAGCAGACAGTGCCACGTAGGCAAAAATTATAGAATAGGAGTGTTGCCTAGGTTAATTGGGTTACAACTGTGGGTATAGGATGTTGGGCCTGGGATTTGGGCTGGATTGGGTTTCGGGTCCTTAGTTGAGTTTGGGTAGGGTTTTGATATGTGTTGGTCTACAAGGAATTCATCCATGTTATTCCTACAATAACTAGGTATGGGGTATTCACTCACATATAAAATTTTCAAATAGGATGGTCTCTTCATAAAATTTATCATTTTAAAATAGTTTAAGTATGTGACAGGGTATCAAAGTGCGCCGATTTGTTATATCATATCCGATTTGTTACATCCCTATTAACAGTGTGGGTCCTTCTTATTATAATTAAAATAAGCTTGTGGCCAGTATAGATCTCGTCTTCTCCATAAATGGATGAAGGAGCTCCGTGTTTGGATAGAAAAGAGCGTTATGTTGCACATTGCATATCGCATCAATTGAAAAAAGGATGTCCATTTTGGGGTCGTTTGGTTGTATGTAGAAAGCTATTTAATATAATTTCATATTACATTACATAGTTTAAATCATGTTTGGCACATCATGGTGCAGATGTAATTCACCTTGCGGATGTAATCTACTATGAAGAAATACTGTAAAATGGATTGCGGTATTCAACCAATGTATTCCGGGTAATGTAATGTAATCTACTTTACAGTCAATTAAATTACATGGCTATCCAAACGCATTTCTGGGTAATGTAATGTTATTCCGAGTAATGTAATGTAATCTACTTTACAGTCAATTAAATTATATGGCTATCCAGACGCATTTCTGGGTAATTTAATGTAGTCTGACTTCACATTTCCTACTCAATCAAACAAGTGAGATGTAATTTGAAATGTAATTTAAATTACCAATGTAATCAAATTACGCTGTAATCTACTTTACGGTTAATTAAATTACATTACATTACAGACAACTAAACGCCCCCTTAGTGTGAGATTCCCAAATTCATTTACTTCGTAGTACAAATGAGATGGTCAAAATTTTATGTATAACAATATCATATTTTATTGTCTTATTAACTTGAATTGCCATAAATCTTGAGACAAGAAATCGCGACATGTTAGACACCATATAACTCTTTTGATTAATAGAATTCTAAGTATATTATATCTTCTCTAGCATGTCCCATCACAATTGAAATGAGTATGCCAACTAGTCATTGCTATGTAGTTTTGATTAATATAATTTAAACTATATTATACAGCTTATTTATGGTCGCAGTGGTTGAATTGTGTTATTGTGTAAGATTCATAGACCATTTTAATCCATTGTTGTAGGTTGAAGGCTTGTATTCCAACAGGGTTGGATATTGCCACCTTAAGAGTGTTTTCCATCCCTGCCTTTGCCTATTTTAAAGTTGCCATCGTGCAAATTATCATGTTATACATTGCACATTCCTTCTTTCTTTTTTCTTTTTTTATTTTATATTTTTTATATTTTTTTGTATGTTTTTCTCTGTATTTTGTTTTAGGGTTTTCATTTTCCCCCCTTCGTAGATAAATTTTCATTTATTTTTTCCATTCAGTTTCTTTTTTTATTTTCCCTTTGTTTTTGTTTTTTCATCCATTAAGCTTTGGAGAGAGAATGCCAGTGAAGATGAGTGAGTGTTGAAGAGAGATAGAGATGAGAAAGATTCGAGAGCTAGTATGGAAAGAGGGATAAGAGAGATGTGGGAATGGGCCATTCTGTAATGTTTAACATCCCTGAAGATTTTTATATGTTCGATTGGAGTGACTGACATAGTGACATGTTTAATTACCCCTATCTAAACATTGATTAATGTTCAATATTGTAGGACTAAACAAAAGCACGAACTTGAAATTAAAACAACTTAAAAAAAAGTAATTCATACTTAAAAAAAATATACATTCTCATTGTTGGAATCATCCCATATAACCACTTCATTATCCATCAATCAATAAACACCTTTTTTTTTTTGTTAGAGTTTTCATAAAGTTATACAAAAATGTAAAGGTTTGTGAGATTAGGGTTAATGGAAAAAAAATGAATGTGGAAATAATAATGTGGGTGCAGGAAGTAATATGATTTATTTTAATTTATTTAATTTATTTAATATTACCCTTAATATTAAATTTACATGTGGGTACAATAATAATAATAAAAAAATTATTAATTGGTGGGTGCCACTAACAATATGAGTGGGTGGCAATAGAATCACCAATTTAAAAATAAACGAAGGGTAAAATAATATTTATCAAGGCTCATCCCAGTAATAGGTTTTTTTAAAATTGTAATGCAATATATCCCAAATAAACCATCCCAAATGAATCTTAACACTTCATTTATTATATAGATAAAATTGCTAAAAAAAAGGGATTAGATCAATCGCCACGTTGGATATACTTTTGAGTTAACTTTTTTAGGACACAAAATATTTTATTTTAAAAATTAGTAACCCAAACATAGGAATTCTCAGAATATGAATGAGATTCATATTCTCCCAAACCAAACACACCTTTCAAATATCCGACCCCATTCCAACATGTACATATTTTTCCAGGGGTGCAACTTGGATCAGATCGTGGATTAATGAGGACCGATCCAAGGTAATTCGGATCAAGACTTTCAGGACTAGGACCAATCCTAGTTGAATTTGGACCGATCGTGGACCAACCTGAATTCCGAATGCGCGGTTCTTCATTAAACCTTCAATACATTCAAATAAAGAACACAAGGTGATTAAAAAAAGGAGAAAAGTTCTATACAATTACATACAACAATTAAATGGCTATATTCAAACAAAAGCCATTTTTCTTCCAAATAAACAACATATTACATGAACAAGTTCTGGACACATCGAGAAAGTAAAACAATGTAAATAATAATATTGATAAAAACCTAATATATATAATTTTGGACAATCTATAATAGGGCGCTGTATATAGCATATAAATAATAATAGTTTGCATTTTAAACTAGGTTAGGAAAATAAGAAATATAATTTGTTTTAGGATTAATGTATTTTTAAATTTGTAATATTACAAAAATTCAAAAAGAATATTGCATGTTACATATAGTATATAATAATAATAATAAAAAAATATAATTTAATATGATGAGATTGGTGGATGGACTGATCCGCAGAAGGTCAAATTCGAGGAGAGGTCTGAATTGAATTCGAATTAAAAAAATAGAACCAGGACCAATTCAAAGTCACATAGATTCTAATCCGATCCACCCGAATTGACCCGCTATGCCCCTATTTTTTTCCCCCAATTGTCATGCCATGGGCCTTACTGAGCCACAATGGTCCATGAACCACCAGAGGTGAAGCCCATCTCCAACGTTGAATTTGTTGAAAACAAACACATCGTCCTACTTATCCAGGACAAGGATTCGATCATCGTTACTGAGGAAGACTCACTCCCGATAAAGCCAAACAGACCACGAAGCAACCTGAAAAACCCCAACCCTCAAAACCTCGGCCACCATCCTGAAAGGCTAAACCCCCTGACCCCTGCGTCAAATACTCCATATATATATATATGTATACACACAGATACCTCACAGCGAGCTTCTCTACTCTTTAATGGCGGAAACAATGGAAGATAAAGAAAGAGTTTTTGATGAAGAAAACAACATCTCGCACATGGATACGGAGGAGGACGATGGAGGTACAGTTTTACGCAGACCCCTCTCCTTTTTATTTTGGTTTTTTGTTTAGAAGTGTATTATAATCATACGACGTTCTGTTTGGTTGCCGAGAAAAGATAGGTAAAGAAAAGACAGTTAAATTTCAATCATGGATTTTTCGTTATCTGTGTATTTTTATTTTTCACTTGCAGTGTCGGTGGACGATGATGGCATTGAAGTTGAGGGAGAAGAAATTTCAAAAGTTGCAGTTAAAGCCTCTTATGAAGCTAAAATTAGAGAACTAGTTTGTAATATTAATTCGACTGAAATTAAGTTATGTTCACATGCTTCAAAGGAGTTCATCAGGTTACTCAGAAGTAACACTGGCGGTGAATTGCTACATCAATATGTACAGACTACTTCTGGGTTCTCGGAGCTTCTGGAAGCTTGGAAGCTTCGACAAGGGAAACCTGGAATGTCGTATATATTGTCATTAATTTATGCTATTTTTAACCATCATGATGGAAAGTATAGACCTAATGATACAGGGAGAATTGCTGTTATTAGGGTTCTTGACAAGTTTGCTCGTATGATTATTGAAGAAAAATTGGGAGATATTTATAAGGAACTGAATAGTAAAGAAGCAAAACACCAGAACGCAGCACTCTTGCTAATGGCTTCAATTATTAGGCGCGGTTCAGGTTTGGCTTCTGAGGTCGCCAAGAACTTTAATTTCAAGCTGCCGATATTTTCCAAGCTTGCGGAGTATAAACAAAAGCAAAGTGAGAAGAAAAGGAAGCACTCCACGAGAAAATCTTTTGTATGGTTTGCAATGTCATTTTTGGAAGTGGGCAAGCCAGGACTGTTGAGGTGGGTCTTACAGCAGAAGGAAATGTATTCTGGTGTTCTACGTGGGCTTGGGAATGATGATGATGAGACTGTTGATTATGTTCTGTCAACATTGCGGGATAGGGTTCTTACTCCTGAGTCATTGGTGCCCACTGGTCTTCGAAGTGTTCTCTTTGGGAGCATTACTTTGGAACAGTTAATACGCATTTCTGGGAGGGAGAGTGGTGGGTCTGCAGCAGAGTTGGCACACAAGGTTCTACTCATGGTTTGCACTGATCCTTGTAATGGGTTGATGCCAGATTTGAAGACTCACCCAATTCCGTTAAAGGGTAATCCGAAACGGCTCTTAGGTCTCATGAAGAAGCTAAAAGCAACAGAGATTGTTTATCACAAAGACCTGCTTTTGGCTATTGTTAATGGGAGGCCATCTTTGGGTTCATTATACATGGACGAGTTCCCTTACAACCTCGAAGATCATACATCTCCTACCTGGTCAGTTTTTTTTTTTAAACACTGCAGCTGCCCTATGTTGTTTCTGTTTATTTATTTACTTTTATGTCCTTCTTTCTTGGAAGTTTGCGTGGTGACTGAAGCACTGGCAGGTTTGATGCTGTTTCTCTGGCAGCGAGCTTGGTTTCCTCAGTGGGTAGGGGCCTTTCTTTTGGTTTCCTCAGCTCTCAGTCTCATGATCCGCCTTTGTTTGATAGTTTGGATGTGCAGAGTATTATGAAATGTATATGCCTTCGTCCATTCAGCAGATCGGTTATTAATAAGGGGTTACTTCACTCTGATGTTGTTGTAAAGCATAGAACTTTAAAGCTTCTTTTGGAAGCGCTGATGTTGTTAGACTCCTTCATTGGTGCTATAAACCATAAGTCTTGTTCCAACAATCAAATAATGCATAGTTGGGCATCTCTCAAGCAAGAAATTCAAAATGAAGTTCGAACTTTGTTTCCAGATCCACAAGTTTTAGTGACACTAATTTCTTCCTTAAGCAGTCACTCTAGAGGCCACCAGTCATGTTTGAAGAGAACAGCATATTCAGAAAATTTTGCCAAACATAGCAGCAATGGTATAAAGAAATTGAAAACTGATATTGTGAATGAGGACACAGATATAATTGTGAGTGGGATAAGTTCTGAGCTTGATATTGCTATGCCTGGGGACAGTGAGAGAGGTCTGTGTACATTAACTGCAGACGAGTCTGACAATGGAAAGGACCATATGAATTTAAGTGCTGAAATTTGGGGTTTGCACCCATGTTCCGTACCTGGTAATGCACAGAAGGATTTAGAGATATGCTTCCTCTCTAAGTTGCTTGATGCTCTCAAAATTTATCTTGTAAGTTGCTCTTTGCTTAGTCTTGTTTGTTAGATTTATTAGTGACCCCATATGCTCAAATGAAGTAGAAATCTTTTACTTGTAGATGTTAGATTCAGCTAAATTGTGTTCCCTTCGGATGTTAGCTATATATTGACCAGGTGCTTCTGTAGCAACTGGTATGACGTTTGGATTCTGGATTTTCTGGAGCAATCAAGTCAAGAATATTTAGGGAGCACCAATGCATCATAGTTTTGAAAGGCTTTGAGGCATTTGCCTTGAGGTTTGTTGCAATAGAAGGGTCAAGGAAAATTATTGTGATGCTTTTCAACCATGTTTATTACTCTATCCATCTTTTGTCATTCTTTCTGCTCTTTGCGATTATTGTAGAGCATTTCAACCAAATGCAGATTCTGTTAATAGGTGTCCTCTGGTGCCAGTTCGAGGTTTTATTAATTCTCTTGTACCATGTACCTTGTGCCATTAGCAAATGCTGAATAACTCATTGTCAGGCTGCATCTTGTTTACACCCTCGTCTCTCCTTTTTTAATCCAGGACAACCAGGGCATTTGTCATGGACAGTCAACATTTTGAATACTTGAAAATAAAGGAAAGCACATGGCAGTTTTATACATGTGTTGTAGCACACTTGTATTAGCATTTGAGACTTAAAGAAAGTCATCCCTTTGGATACCGTGTATCTGTATTAGACTGACACCTAAGTCATTTCCTTTTTCTTTTGGTTAAAAAAATGGTGATAATTTTATAATGTTTTATAGATCCCATCATTTAATCAGGTTTCTATGGAGTATAAAGTATTCCAGGCTTTTGTCCCAGGTGGAATCATTTCGTTTGACATAGCAGTGAACCTAGATGCTGGAGGTCAGCATGCTAGATACCAGTGATGGTGAATTTAGTATAAATTGCAGTCAAGTTGCTTTGCTGTTCATATCTTAATCTTTTGGTCGATTTAAGGCCTATTTTGTGCCACCTCTGCTTTCTTTTATTGCTATACTCAACAGGGCTATTTGGCAAATGCTATTAACTTCTCTGCAGATTTGAGCCTTCAGTTCTTAAGTTTTCTGTTAGAGTTACACTCAATATCTTATTCTTAGTGTACTGGCCTGTCTTATATTGCAGTATCCGACCTGTGATTGCATTTTTTTGTCTGCTGTACTGTCAACAGTCCTTATTACCCTGCTGCATTAAATGTACACCTTGACTTGGTTCTGGTATCATGCAGCACCAACTAATATAGTCGTTTTACCTAAAGATGGAATTTGATGGAACCGTTCGAATTCTACGGTCTATAAGAAAACCCTCCCCTAGAATTATTACTCGCCAACTTATATTGATTTCTTATCTTGCAGCGGGCTATGCCTAATGTGCTCGAAGGATCGTTTGATTTCTTTGTAAATCTCCTCAGCAATCCTTTATCATTACCTACTAATCTGCTGCGGTCTCTATTGTCTCTGCTAATGGAATACATTGGATGGTCCCGTACGAGTCATATTCCCATAAGAGCCCCGCCACTAATGTACAAGCATCTGCAGCCCTTTATAAACTTGTTGCTTTTCTCACCAATTAGTGATATAAGGAATCAAGCATATGGATTGTCACAAGCAGCTATGTTAAGCACTGGTGCATTTGACAGAAACCTGCATGAAATTGGTGCATGGTTCTTATTTTTGCCTGGTTATAGTGTAGATAAGTCTTCTGTTGAGGTCCAAGGGGTTGAAGTGTTCCAAAACTTGTCTCCAGTTGTTGTCTCATTCTTATGTGATGCCATTTCTACAATTGGGAATAGCTTATTCAAATATTGGGATCTTGTGAGATGCCATATCTACCATCTAAAAGGTGCTAAAGGTAAATTTTTTTTTACATACTTCCTTCCTCCCTCATTACATAGTTCTACCTGCATCCTTACTTTTTTTGGATCAAATTTGTACGTGTGAAGCAAAGATAGTTTATGGTAATGCTCCTTGCACCTATTGCTGCACCATTTCCCACTGAACTAAATGATCTGAGCTGTTCAATTTATTGTCCAGAACTTGGATGTGGCATGATGAAATATTCAATGATCAAATCTATCAGACTGAGTTGAGAATCTTGGCGGTTTTGCCTTCTATTTTTGTCTTCTTTTATTGCTCTTATGTTCTAAGCCCTTGAAATCGTATTATATAATCTGATTACCCTATAAATCAGATTTTGTTGTTTCTACTTAGTATTAAAATGATCTATTGCAAAAATTTGATCATGTGGATTTTTTCTTTATTGCTGAAGATTCGTAGAGTGTCTCCATTTTAGATCAATCAGAACACACTCCTAAAACGGAATTTGAATGTTAGCTTTGGTTTTGGGTTTTTGTGAATAACTTGTTTGTTTATGAACTTGAGTTCTTTCAAGTTCTGCTTTATAGTCTGGGTTATAAATTTTGCTGATTGATTGTGGTTGGGTAGCTTGGTTAATTAGGCATTTTTTTGGTTTGCATTTGTATCAGGTTGTTCATTTTAGGTTTAGGTCGTAAAATGTTAAACTGTTCATACTGATCATAAATTGGCCAATCAACTTATTCATCTATATCCTTTTGCTGGCTAAGTCATTAATTTTTTAGGTTTTATTTCAGTGATACTCAACATGAAATCTAGTTTTTTAAATGAATGTGGTCCTCACTTTGCCATCATAAAAACAGGGGAAAAAAAACTTGGTTTTAATTCAAGTTCTATCTTCTTATCAAGCTGTATGATGAAAAATGGTAATTTATTTTTTCTAATATTTGTATCGTTTTTTCTGGCAGATGTATCACCTGATTTCAGCCCTCTCATCATCTGTGTCCTGCAGAAGTGCCTAAGGTTGCTCAATTCGGAATCCGGAACCTTCACATTACCTGAGAAATCAATGATATCATTATACGCGTGCAACACATTACGATATCTCTTACAAACTCAGGTACAAATTCTGTGTTTTATTATTACTATTATTATTGACAAGCTGTTTGTACATAATGTAATAAGAGAACTGAATTTTGATAGGTAGATGCAGGATTGTTATCTGCTTTGATTGACTCAGTTTTATCTGAGGGACTTGAGAATCGTGGCTGTACAGTTGATGATTCTAGGTATTTCTTCTGCGAGTGGATGCCATTGAAGAATTTATTGCTTTTTTCTCGGAACATATCGCATCAACAAAGTTATATGATTTTTTCTACTGATACAAAAGCTACACATGCTGATAGTTCTTTTGTCAGTACACTTGGTGAAGTTAAAAGAATTATAAGGAGCAGGCGGGGTGGTGGATTATCTGGAATAACTGAAGCATTTTGTTCCTCTATTATTTGTACAACACCCAGTGAGATATTGAAGAATTTTCCATCAGTTATCACTATTTCACAGAACCTTCTTGGAGTTCCTCTCTCGCTCTTGTCATCAATATTTTTTCTTGAACATAGTCTTCTCATTGGTATTTCGAAGTTATGGCCTGACCTGTTTGTTCCTGGTCTGGAACTGGTTGTTTCAATAGTCCATCATGAAACCAGAAAAGATGGTGATCGTAGACTTCCTGGTCATTCCTTGTCTGATGAAGGAATGATTTGTGACATAGATTTAGATTCAAGTGAATTTATGGCTGTCGCGTTTAGTGCTTTTTTGAAGCTGGCACCGTTCCATGTATTATTTCCTGCAATGATAAGCATTGATGATCATTCTTTATTGGAGCCCTTGAAAATGCAAGACTTGCTTCTGGCTAAACTATCCAAATGGACAACTGATTACCTCATTTCCTCTTTGCGCCTTGTGTTATTTTGGCTTCATCAGATACAATCAACCTATAGAATTAAACCATTAGTTGAACTTGAACAGCTTTCTGAAATTTGCGTTAGTCTTATAGAGCACATGTTGGCTCAACTTTTCAGTCTGAAACCTGATTCTGATTGTTCAACAAATATGGGGATTCCTTCGTCAACGCAAGTTATTAAAGAGGTGGCTGAAACTATCTTCTGTCATCCTGCAGTTATAGTTTCTTTGACATGTCCCTTACGCTGCAGCGAGGAAGTAACGAAGGAAATCTTTGGGGACAATGTGGAGAATTTTCTTCATTCATCCTGTCATAGAATTCATATAATGGATCATCATGTCTTAAATATATTGACAACTACTTCTGACTACTTGTTATCTCCATGCAATGGCCAAAATTCTATGCCCGAGTTTGATGATAGTGTAGACAAGCAACCTGTAAAGGCTTTCAAAGCCCTTGTACAGAGGCTATTTGTGGAACTGAGGAAGAGGTTCGATCTGTGCATTGGGACTAAAGATTTGATGCCTGTTGCCCCAACAGTTTATGCTTTACATGCTCTGATTCGTTTTATATCTCCCTTTGAGCTGCTCAAATTGGTGCATTGGATTTTTAGTAGAGTTGACTTGAATGATTTGACAGTTAAGAAATCTTGCAAATTATCTGCTCTTTCTGTTGGATTTAGTATTGCCTGCGGTGCTTTTGGAATGCTGTCTAGTTATTTGGAGCAGCCAGATACAAAAAGAATGGCATACAATTTGTTTTGGGAAATGGAAGAGGGAAGTGTTGATGTTCACCTTTTTGAGAATATCTATGGCAAGTTATTTAACTTCGCCACATGTTTTGAACTGGAATCTGCAGATATTTGTTTGCTAAAAGCTGTTAATGTTGTGTTCAAACAGAAACATATGCAAGACCAAAAACTTCTTCCATTAAATTTGGTAATGATGAGGGTGATAATAAGCACTCCTTTAGAAATGCTCTCCCATTGCATCAAGAGGGCAAGCATGACCAAAGCTAAAATATTGTTTCTTCTTACTGAAATGAGCTCTCTGCATTTGTCAGTTTTTGGGCACGTATTTTCAGGTATTATGAACAACGACATGCTTCTTGAGGCCAAATCGATGGAAAAGACTTATAACCATGTTCTTTCAGATGAGCAATTTATGATGCTTCTTCCTACTGCTTTGTCATACTTGAATTCAACTTTTAGGAAATTTGGAAAGCCGTATTACATGCGTTTTAGAAGCATACCTTCTTTCTATTCAAGGATTGTTTTGAATGGTTTCTGTAACTGGAAGACCTATGTGTCTGGAGATATATTTCAGGTGGAATGTGGTGAGTTTTTGCCATCATCTACTGAGGAACTTCTCAATCTTGTCAGTAGTAGTCTTCTTGGAAAAGCAATTCATATGTTGCAATTTTATTTTGCCTTAAGTGGGGATTCAATCAAAATGAAGAAGCGATTGAAGCTATTTGATTCCATTTGCTCACATTCTGCTGCGCATGATGGGCTGCTAGATTGTGATGTTAGTGAATTGGAATTAGATTCTTGTTCATTCAGTCAGTTGTTAAACTTCACTAATAGAGTTGTTGCAAAGATATCCTTTTGTAGGGTGTTGCTATTTCCGGAGGGTAATTATATCCAGTCTCTACCAAAAGACGCAGATGTGGATTTGAAGGAGCTTCCTTCAGAAAAGGGTTCGAATAGAGAGGATTTATCAAGAATGCAGTTTATAAACATTTTGGTGAGTACTTGGCAATTAATTGTCAAGAAATTCCCTTCAAGCTCTAGTAATTCTGGAAAAGAAAACAGCACAGATTGTTTGCGGTTGTTCAAATTCTTGGAAGTCTTCATTCTGAGAAGCATTTTTGAATTAACCGCTGAGATGCGAAATGGGCTTGTCCAACTGCAATCTATTCCATTCTTGGAACAATTGACAAAATCGTCTCTTCTTCATAGGTTTGAGGATCCCACAACACTGAAAATGCTCCGAAGTACTCTAACTTTGCTGTCTGAGGGCAAATTTTCACATGTTTTAGTTCTTCAGCTGCTGCTTGCTCACTCTCAATTTGCTCCTACTATTCACTCTGTCTCCAAATCATCTGGTTGTTCTCAAGTTGGTGCATTTTTGAGACCTATGTCCAGCATGCTGAGATCACTTGTTATTCCTTGTACTGATCGAACTCAACATGAGGGCAAGAACAATCTGGAAACAACTGAGCTGTTTGCAAAACAGTTGGAGGTTATTAAGTTACTCAGAATACTCATCTGTTTTAAGGATCAGGGTGGATTTGATTCTGAAAAAGATATCGGCATAAATTCCAGAGAACTACTTTCCTTGCTTTTGTCTTCTTACAGTGCAACACTCAGTGAATTTGACTTGGAGATATATAATCTAATGCTTGAGATCGAGTCTATTGATGAATTAGACTCTGGAAACATTGCTGAAATGGATTATTTGTGGGGAAGTGCTGCTTTAAAATTAAGAAAAGAACGAGCACTGGAGCAGGATATATCATCTGATATCATGACTGGTATAGAAGCAGCAGCAGAATGCCGAAGAAGTCAATTTAGAGAAAACCTTCCCATTGATCCCAAATTATGTCTGACAACAGTGCTAAATTTCCCCTATGATAGAACTTCATGTGATGGACCTTTATCATTGAACAAGGTTCATCTGGATAATTTTGAGGATATGCTTGAGGTATAATTCTAACTGCACTGGTGCATTAATCCCTTCAGCACGGTACTGCTTTGACTGATTTGTGTTTCTTTCTAGTCTGGGCTTAGACATAATTTTGTGATTTTGTGTGCAGGCACATTCTCCTAATGTTGAAAACATACAGCGGTATGATCCTGTTTTCATCTTGCGCTTCTCAATCCATAGTTTGTCAGCAGGTTACATTGAACCTGTGGAGTTTGCTGGTTTAGGCTTGCTTGCAGTTGCATTTATGAGCATATCTTCGCCTGATGATGGGATAAGGAAATTGGGTTATGAAACTCTTGGGAGATTTAAGAATTTATTGGAGGTAATGCTGTCTTTCATCGCAATTGTTGTTTCTGTCACATGTTGTGTGAGCATTTATATAGTATTTTGTCTGTGGCTGTTTATAAATTAATCCACCTGATATATATATATATATATATATACACAGACATGATAATATAAGGCCGGCCTTACGCAAAGTTGCGTAAGGTCGGCTCCATTTGGCTAATTTTACATCACAGTTCGTAAAACTGACTGTTGGATTAGATGCCCCACCTCTGTATGTCATGCCTGCAAAAAACCACAGTGATCCCACGGTTGGTTTTTGAAATATGTCATTATGAAAATATGTAACTTATTTGTTCTTCAAAATATCACCATTTTTTTAACGGCCGTTATTTCAAAAACCAACCGTCGGATCACTGTGATTTTTTGCAGGCATGACACACAGAGGTGGGGCATCTAATCCAACGGTCAGTTTTATGAACTGTAATGTAAAATTAGCCATATGGAGCCGACCTTACGCAACTTTGCGTAAGGCCGGCCTTATATTATCATGTCTTTATATATATATATATATATATTTATTGCCATATAGCTATTGGTTTTTGTTTATGAGGTTTTGCATGACCCCAAAAGGATATCATTTACATCGAGAAGACAGGAACCAAAATGTTGAGCCTCTTGTTTGTCAGAGTCAAGCATTTGAACCCCCACCCTCCCTCCCCCACAAAAAAAAGCACCCACTAAGTAAAAACTTGCAAAGCTGAGGATGGATTTGGAATCAATTAATGTTCGAAAATGGAATGATGCATTAGCTAGATGGCAAATCATTTTTCTTTGTTAGACTGTATGAGATGCACAAAACTCAAAGGCTTGAAATTTACAGTATTGAGCTATTTAGTCTGGAAGTGGAATCCCATCTGGAAAGATATTCTTTATTTTACATTGTATTGGAGGGACTTTGTAAATAGATGAGCAACAGGATAATCAATCCTATTGGCTGCTTTATTGTTCATTAGCTAAGCATATACGATTCACATTATTATGTTCTCTGGCCCATAGGGGTGTATGGTTTTCCTTTCTGCATTGTATTTGTGTTATTGCTGAAACTTCAAAGTGTATGTTACAGAAGTGTCAAAAGAGAAAGGATGTAATGCGACTTCGGCTTCTGTTGACATATGTGCAAAATGGAATAGAAGAGCCATGGCAAAGAATTCCTTCAGTCATTGCTATTTTCGCTGCAGAGACTTCTTTTATATTGTTGGATCCTTCAAATGATCATTATTCAACCATAAGTAAGCTTTTGATGGGCTCTTCTAGGGTGAATATGAAGGTACATGTTTTATGAACAAAATAAATTTCTAGTTTACATTATAGTTATTTGCTTTACCTTTGGCTTTGTAATTTTAGGCATTTGTTTTACTAATCTGCTTATTCATTTGCTAAGTAAAGTCAGATATAATTACTAATAACCCATGTGGTTCTCTTCATTATGTCCTTGCTGCTTGTGCAAGGATCAAATCTACTCTTATACATCTTTTGATTGTGTTTGCAGTGTATACCATTATTTCATGACCTTTTCTGGAGTAGCTCTGTCAATTTCAAAACAGAAAGGTTGTGGATACTTCGCCTGTCATATGTGGGGCTGAATTTCGATGATGATGCTCAGATATATATCAGGAACTCGATTCTTGAGATTCTACTGAGTTTTTACTCTTCTTCTCTTTCAGATACTGAGTTAAAGGAACTGATTCTTCAGGTAATACAATGCTCATTATGTTAAATTGTGTTTTCTCTAAGAGTGCTTTTACTTACATCCAATATATTTTACGTCAGTCCTCAGTTACTGATTTGGCTTGGTTTGAAAAAAAATTTAGACTTTGGCTTACTTTCATCTTTTAGATTATATGGTTTTTTCAAACATATTGGATTTAGATCTGCAGAGAGACTCATGGAGTCCTTTGAAAATTTATGAGCCAGTGCTTACTTTTCTTTCTATCCTCTGTGTAATTGGACATTGGTTTAGGAAGCGC
>JAESVK010000336.1:196943-224928 GCA_017140935.1 Hamamelis virginiana | reverse complement strand
AAGAAGTTCCTTTTCTTGTATCACTTTCTAAGATAAGAATAGACATTTTCCAAGAGTAGAAATGCTGCCATCTTCTTTAACTCCTTGTCTCTTCACACAATATTCTAGTGTAGGATTTCAGATACTTTTATAATCCAAGGAAGCTTAGTTACTTGAGTTGATTCCAGTTGAAGAACTTCTTAAGCATGTTCATTCTGTCATTTACTTTCCCCAATCATAGAATTTGACTTTTGAATTAATAGCATAGTCTCTTGTGAATCCTTCGTTTTTAGTCATTTGTGTCAATTAACCATCTGATTTTCCAGAGATTCCACCTTTCTCTAAAATGATTTGGTTCCCTAGTCCCTTCTGTTAGGAGTAAGAACGTAAATATTGGAGACATGCTTCAACAACAACAATAAAAAAAAAAAAAAAAACAAAAGAAGAAAAAAAAAAGAAAAGAAAAATGGAAGAAAGTTCGAACACTCTCCCCTTGGAATTATTTTTGTTAACTTAGAGATGATGTTCAAATTTCAGGTTTTTATATCCCCCCCAACCCCTAATATATTGCTAGCACCTAACTAATTTGAATGGTGTCATCTTATGTTATGGTGCATATGCATAAATTTCAAGGAGTATGAGTTGCATTTGTAACATACCTGGTGCTTTAGTTCTTGAAGATCTTGGTTTTATTGGTTTCGCATACCATGACATTGTTGTTTATGAGCTGGCTTCCAGCAAAGAACTGATAATTATTTCTTGTTTACAATGCAGATAGTGAAGAAGTCTGTTAAATTGCATAAGATGGCTCGTCACCTAGTTGAACACTGTGGTCTAATTTCATGGTTATCATCTATTGTCTCATTCTTCAGTGCAAGGCTATGCATAGATAAAAAGTGTTCCTTTTCAACACAGTTGACTGTGGTGGTAGAGGTAGTTTTTCATTTTTGTTTCATTCTCATTTTCTTTAGCCTTTAGGACCTAAGGTTTCCTTTACGTCACTTTATTTCTTTTTGTTTTTATTATATAATTTTTCCATATATATATATATATATGAATTTGGTGGTGCTTGTTGGTTGGGGGTTGACCGGCAGTCTGCTCAGGGTTCCAAACTCAACGGTGGCAACTAAACACGAGGGTTGCGTTCGTTGCGGGACTTAACCCAACACCTTACGGCATGAGCTGACGACAGCCACTGAACTTTTGATATCAATAAAAATTGCATTCTTAAGTTTTTGTACCATGGAGCCACTTTCTGGTGTTGCAGTGGAGAGATTACTAGTGCAATAGCGAGGACCTTGGAAACATTTTATTAAGACATTCCTATCACAAATGAACCACCCTGTATAAGAGCTAATCAATCCATCATTAATTTGGTCTCTTCTAGACTTTCCATGCCATCCGTCGTGTGCCTCTTTTAGATGAAAGGTTTGTGTTGGGTGATAGTATTTTTCCTTTTTTTTTTTTTTTCTCGCAATGCTATGAAGGCAGCATATTTATCTATGATTTGACATATCAGTCTTCTTCACAAATCTCCTCTGTCTTCACTTCCTTTTTTGCACGGTTATATCTTTCAAACCTTTCCTCACTCTATTCTTCTTCCAAGTTTTGTAGCATGACCTTTCTGAATTGGTAGCTACATGAACCTTGCCATTCTACCGGCAAGTTATTTTACATACTGGCCTTTTCTCTTTAGATTTCTGGTATCTCTTTTGATATTGTTCTAATACAATCGACCATCTCGTGACCCACAACATTAATGTCTTTTTCTGAGTTCCATTCATTAATTTATTATTTAATTTTTGAATAAAATCAACTTTACTTTTTCTTAAATTCCTCTCTATCACCTAGTTATTGAACTGCTTTTCGGTTTTCTGTTTTTTCTACTCTCTTCATGTGTACATCTAATATTAGTACTCTATGTTGTGTGGCCAGGCACTCTCTTGGGATAAACTTCAATCATTGGTTGTTGATCATTTCACTATCTTATTAACAAATGAATAAGACTATTTTAATTTTTAAATTCATTATATTCCACTCTTAAAAGGTCATTAATTTTAATATATCTTTCCAGGGCAAATGTTTCCTTTGGGTAGGTATGGATGACTAGTTTAAGTTTCATTTAGTTGACTGGACTTTGGTTTGCTTGCCAAAGGAGTATGGGAGGCTTGGTTTCAGATTTATGTCCAGTTTCAACGGTGTATTACTCGGTAAATGGTAGTGGAGATTTGCCTTTAGAAAGAGTTGTTTTTGGAGGTCTGTTATTGCTTGGAAATATGGCTTAGAGGAAGGTGACTGGTAGACCAAGGCGGTAAGAGGCTCCCATGGTGTGGGGATTTGGAAATCTATTATGAGTGGGTTTGGGGATTTTGGTGAAGGGGTATCCTTTAAGGTGGGTGGTGGGAGGAGGGATGGGGTTTTGGTTGGGAAAATTGTGTGGCGACTCCCCTCTCATGGTCTTGTTTCCTGGCTTGTTTGTTATTGCTTCCAAGGAGGCACTGGTGAACGAGTATGTGGTTTGGCAGGGGTCACCATGCATTGGAATCCAATTTTTGTTAGAAGTTTTCATGACCATGAATCGGAAAGTAGGTCATCTTTTTGGACATGCTTTATGGAGTTATTATGTACAAGTGTACAACTATAGAGAAGACTCTTTGGTTTGGAATTTTGGAACGAGGGGGTGTATTTTCGATTAGGTATTTGTTCTATTCCTTACTGCCTCAATGTAGGACTTCTGATCTGGTATCTTTAGGTGATTTTTCTCTGGTGTGGGGCTTCAAATGTTTCTCATAGGGTCCCCTTTTTGGAGTTTCTAGATTGTTGTAATTGGGCTTTATTTTTTTTGTTTCTTCTTGTATGATTCCTGTATACCTGCTTTTGCTTTTTAGTGAAATTTACTCATCCGAAAAATACAGAATAAATAAATATATAAAAAAACAAGAAGGCCATATGCCATTTAAAATACTGAGATAGCCTGTGCCCTTTACTATCTTTTTCCTCATGGCCATTTAAGTCTGATTGTATAAAATTATCTCTCCCTTAGTATTCCTTGAAGGGTTTGATCCATGTTTCCTCAAATTTGTTGTTTAGTAAAAATAACTAATGAGAGAAGTTGTAGCTATTACTAGAAAAGGAGATGGGATAAAATTATTGAACTCGTATTATCGGAAAGTACAATTATACCAGTAGTCATATGTATCCCAAGTTGGTCATGAAACTTCTCTTACTCCATTTTTTCATTTCTCTATTCTGGGTTAATAAAGTCTTATCTTGTATTTAATCCACTTTTTCTTTTTCTTCTGTCCACGATGTTTCTTGTGGACGTTCTTTTTTATATCACTGTGTTCACTAGATTCATCTCGTTCTGTGACACTGTTTCCATGTTGCTGATTGTATCCTACTCTCTTACACCAACTGCTTCACACACACTCCCCATTGTGCAAGAATCCTTCCTTAAACCCACTGTACCCTGCACCTATGTCCCACATAAATGCCAACTAGTGATATGCTGATATAATGATAACTAAGGTGGCTTAAATCATGAGTAGTGAAGATCATTGATTACACCATCAAGGGGTGATATTGTTCAAATTGAAGGAGTTGTAAGTTCAAGGTGATGGACAACAAAAATTTAGGATGAGTTATATAAGATATCTTGGATTCTAATTTAATCGAAATGTTGAAGTATGACCCTTATAGGTCATATGGATGAAACTGGAATGTGTAGATGACCCTAAAATAGCTGGGTCAAGGCTTTGTTGAGATAAATCTGTCACGAACATAGTTTCTTCACATCAGCTGCTATGCATATGTAATTTAAATTGAGTTTAGTCATCTTCATTTTTCTCGCATCATCATCATCATCATCATCATAAACATCACTATCATTCCTCTTATGATGAGACATGACTGTTTTACAATATAAATGCATTTACTTCTGCAGTCACACTAGAGAGGATTGTTACAGATACGACCTTCAATTGTTTGTCTGAACATTAGCAAGAAGTGTGCTTTTTGAACAGTTCAATTACTTTGCCACTGTTCTTGGTATTTTCTGCCTTCATAAAATCTACATTCTCTACACAAACAGATGTTAGTATTAACTTTTTTTGTGCACCTATTTCCTTTTAGGTCGTCAATGATGTTATTTCTTCCAGAAATATTATTGAATGGTTGCAGAAGAACTCCCTTGAGCAGCTCATGGAACTTTCATCTCATCTGTACAAACTTTTAGGCAGTGGCACGAAGTTGATAAAGGAAGATGTTGCTTTGGTGAATTCAATTTTAAAGATACTGACGTCAACAATAAAGATATCACAAAAAAGGAAAATATACCAGCCACATTTTACCCTATCAGTTGAGGGGTTTTTTCAAATATATCAAGCTGTTGATGTATATAGTAACACAAGATCTAGTCCTAGCGCAGAATTTGGGCTCAAAGCCATACTTATGAGCACACCTCCAGCGGCCATTTTCCACATGGTCTCTCTCTCCCTCTCTCTCTCTCTCTCGTTGTGTGTGTGCCTGTGTGTTTATGTGTTTGCAGGCTTGTTTCGGTTTGCTGCATTTATGTATGAATGCGTGTATGTGTTTGTATAGATATTTCAGTAGAGACAGGAATGCTACTTTTCACTTCTTATAAATATAGATTAGTATGCCCTTGCCCCTTGTTTGATTGCACTTTTAATGATGTAGGACGGGAAAACATTGTTAACAGTTTAATACATATGAAAATATTCTGCCTTTCCTGTTGTTATTAGGTCCCATATAAATATGTACTTGTTACTCTAAAGTCAAACTAGTCTCTCTCTCTCTCTTTTTTTTTTTTAATTGGGACATATTTTCTATCACCGAGGACAGAAGCTTAGTGCTGGATTGAGACAAAGTGTGAAAAATATTACCCTATTGGTGCAATGGAACTGCTGAGCTAGTGACAGGGAGGATTATATTACACGTCAGATAGTGTTCCATATGCCACCCATTGCATGTGCCATGGCTGACCTTGAAATAAAAATGAGCTTTAATAAACCTGAACCCAATTCTTTGTAAAGAACATATAGATGACCACATTTCAGTACTTGATTCTAATCAGTTAACTCCAGCTTGGGGGAAGAAGGAAATAAGATTTATTTATTAATACTCTAATGTCTCCAACTTGTCTATTTTTTAATGCCTCAAAAGGGGTTCTCATTTCTCTAATTGTTGGGTAATTCAGTTAGTGTATGTAATATAACAGTCTTATATCAGGTTGTGTTGTGTCCTTAATACGATTGGGTGACTTATTTTGGCTTCATTGTTGTTTACTGGTCCACATTTTTTCTCATTTTTAATTCAGGTTCGCATATATCGCTGTACCAAAATTTTCTTCTCTTTCACTATAGAATGAAATTTTTGGTTGGATGTGTTTTACAGAGTATAGAAAAACTTTCCAAGTTTGTTATGTGGGCAATTTCTACTGCTTTGCGGTCAGACTCTACACAAATGCTTCGGCCCAAAGAATTTCATCCCCATGTCACAATTCTCTCAGAGGGAGAGCTATGTGAGGATTCTCTGATATCAAAACTTTTACGTTGGCTGACTGCTTCAGTAATCCTTGGGAACCTTTCACAGAAATCTAATGGTTTGGACCCCAATAATCAAAAGAGATCAAATTTGGAAACCCTGCAATCTTTACTGGAATACATCCAGAAAGCACGCGGAGAAAATGGTAGAAATGGTTTTGGTTGTGAAGAGATATTAGCTGCTACAATTTTCTACCTCCAGCAGCTTCTTGGCATGAATTGTGGAGTGCTTCCATCAGTCGTATCCGCACTTTGTCTCTTACTCCTTTCCAATGCCTCTAATATTGCAGGTACATTATTTTAATTAATAATTTTTGTTTTTTGTTTCTTCCTGAGAATTGAGCACTGGAGTTAAATTTCAGAATTGGATTCCAGAATGTTTCAGGTTTTTCGTTCAGCTTACCAATTTGACTTTATATAAGATCTTGGAATTCTACTTCAAGATCACTGGATTTCCCCAAACAGGGAATCCAAAAAATGGGTGGGTATTATTGAACTGATTCTAGGGCTTAATAATTATGGCAGTGCTCAGCAGGATTGCTGAGACATATCTGGGTTTTGCCAACTGATTTGGAAGGCAGCTGCTTTATTTTAGGACATTGATGATCAAGTGGAGTCATCCATCTTTATAGGAATTTTTTAATATTAGGGCTTTAGGGGTTTTTGTATCTAGATTCATTTCTTTTTGTAAAGGTCTGGATTTGGGCCTATCTTGGTTGTGTAAGATTGCGACCACAACCCTCCAACCAACACCATCACTGCCTTGCCAAAACATGGTGATGCTATCACCACCACCATTGCTGCTCCTACATATTGTCAAACATTGTTATGCTTTTTCCAATTTAGTAATTCTTGGGCAAACCCCTTTTTACTGAGGTATATCATCATAATTTTTGTAGGATCAGGATCGAACTTCATGCTTGATCATGGGAATCCCGTGGCATCACTGTTGTCGAGTATACGGTGTCCTGCTGAAGCTAATCCTGCTTGGAGATGGTAATAAATTCAGTCCTCCATATCCCTCTTTTCCCCCTCTTGGATTTCTTTTTAGTTTTCTGTTCTCTGTGGACGAAATATGGTACTCAAAAGGTATTTGATCCTACACAAGTAAACTTGGTATGTTCACTGGGACTTGTAGACATCTGATACACCCACCTGAGATCTCATTTACCATAATTGACCTAATCTGAATGTCCTGGTATTATGTTCCCTTGTCCCTTGGTCGGTCGCTGAGAGTGTTGAACTGATCAAGACAGAAAATTTGGTTTAGAATAATCCCCGATCTTTTTAGAGAGAGAATCCTACATCCCTTATTGGCTCTAGGAGATCTTTTATAGTCATTGAAAGGGATTGAGCTTTCGCTTGGAAGTATTGATTTGATGAAGAATAAGTTAGTTGATTTTATGGAAAATTTAACCGTGATGATAAATCATTATTCTTCTTCTGAAAAATCATAAAAAAAGATTGGGGCCAATAATGAAAAAAAAATTGGAATTGTGTGTGCTGACAATTTGATGAAAAATATGGATGAATTTGGACATGGGAATCCATGCTCCAATATCCCTGCCTTATTGCCACTTTTGCTACTATCACATTGTTATTATGCTCTTATGGATTTATATCTAGGTTGTGTTATGCATGCCCTATAAACCCTTTATTAAGACTAAACTTCTTTGGCGCGCTCTTATTATCTGCAGGTCATTTTACCAGCCATGGAAGGATCTTTCGTTGGAACTAACTGATTTAGAGAAGATAGATGAGCTCCATTCTTGTCAAACTCTTTTGGTGATCATCTCAAATATCCTTGGAAAGAAATCATCAGATTTACATGTTCTATCGCATCAAGATGTAGAAAATTCTGGTGTATTCAAGTGGGAAAGAAATATTCTTGAAATTGAATGATGATTCAAGCAAATCCAATTCATTTTTTATTCCCAGTAACCTGGAAATTTTGATGATATCAGTGTGTGTTTGTTTTTGATCCCATTACAGTAATTTTTTTAACTTAAAATTTATGTAATCATGCAAGAAATACAACTACGAAAAGAAAATCTTCAAGAGTTGAAATTTAATCACTGTTGGGTTTATCTGGATTTGTCAAATAATATATATATATAAATGGCTTCCTAAAAAATCCGTATTAAGAAATATTTTTCCAAAAATGACTTTCATTAGTAGAAAGTTGTTCCAAAGGCCGCCGTAAAAATGGAATGATGATCCTTAGCTTGAGCTTGCTTGGTGCTTGGGTGATGTGTCATGATTTGAATCATTTGCACATCACCCAAGTGAAAAATAAACCTTCCAAATTATGACACATCATTCAAGCATATATAAGTTCAAGCAGAGGATTCAGAGTCTTAAAAATAACTTCAGATTCTTAAAAATAACTTGAACTCCTCTTTAAGAATTTAAAAATATTTTTATTTTACTAATTTCAGTAATTTGAAATGCTCATCCCACATGCCACATCAATAATGTAAAGTAAAAACAATTGTTGTTGACGTAGGATGCTACAGTAATTTGACATGCTCATCCCACATGCCACATCAATAATGTAAAGTAAAAACAACTGTTGTTGACGTAGGATGCCAGGTTGGCATCCAAATTGAGACAAGGGAAGTGGTTTAATACCATTTTCATACAGTGCTTGTATGGTGCTTTATAAGGAGGAAAATGACATTTTTGGATTCTTTGTTTTCTTTGGTTCATACGGGCAAAGGTCCAAGCTTTTGAATAAAAAAAGGTTGATTTGGTCATTGTCCTTCCAGTTAAAATGTCTGAACTCTGAACCACCGACTCCACTTTGAGCTAAAAAATGGATAAAGTACAGAAACCCTAAGCCACCTCTCTGTCTGGTTGCAGAGATTTTGAAACCCAAATGATGGAATCCAAGTTGATTTTAATGGTCGTTTTATTAATCTCTACAAGTGTCACTGCCGATTACGTCCGACCTCAACCTCGTAAAACCCTTCATTTTCCATGGAATTCAAGGCCTTCTTCTCATCCCCAACAGGTAAACTTACATATATGTGGGTGTATATGTATAATATTTCCTTTTCAGTTTCTGGGTAACATTTTCTGGAGAAACTGTAGGATTGGAGCTCAATTTCTTGTTTCAATGTCAGATTTACTATTACCCTCTGATTTATCCCTTTTGCTGCATAAAACTGTTTTATTCTGAAATTTATTGAATTTTTAGAGTAAGTTAAGGTATTTGGATTGATTACTTTATGGGTTATGTGTTTTCCAATTTATAGTGTAAATTGTACAGTAAATTAGGAGGCTTTATATGTAATGATGATTGTAAATAGTGAGATTTTGTTTTTTTATGAATGATTGATAATCTCTGTGTCGACACGGAGTGCTGATGCGCGATCCAGTTTGTTTTGGGTATGGCGTGTTAATCTTCGGTGGAGCAAGTCTTGTGTTCCAGGCATCGTTTGGTTAGCAATTCCGAATTATATTCTTGCTTTTGAAAGTGGAAATTGCATTGAGTTTTGGATTGTAAAAGCAAGAAAGTATGCGGGTGTGTGTGTGTGTGTATTTGGTAGGTGTTATGACTTATGAATGTTATCTAGTTGAAGTTAATTTAGTTGTCTTCTATTTTTCTATGTGGACGAATTGCAGGTGCACATCTCTTTGGCAGGAGATAAGCACATACGAGTCTCATGGGTTACAGATGATGAATCTTCTCCTTCAATGGTTGAATATGGAACATCGCCTGGGACATACAGCTCTATAGCTCAAGGAGAGAGCACATCTTATAGTTATATATTCTATAGCTCTGGAAAGATACACCATGTTGTCATTGGGCCGCTGGAGCATGCCACTGTCTATTACTACCGATGTGGACGACAAGGTCAAGAGTTCCAACTCAAGACCCCTCCATCTGAATTCCCCATTACTTTTGCTGTGGCTGGTGATCTGGGTCAGACTGGCTGGACTAAGTCGACCCTAGACCACATAGACCGATGCAAATATGATATGCATTTGCTCCCCGGAGACCTTTCGTATGCTGATTATATGCAGCACCGATGGGACACATTTGGTGAGCTGGTGGAGCCACTTGCAAGTGCAAGGCCATGGATGGTAACACAAGGGAACCATGAAGAGGAGAACATACCATTTTTTAAGGATGGGTTTGAATCCTATAACGCTAGATGGAAGATGCCATTTAAGGAGAGTGGATCAAGTTCAAATCTTTATTATTCTTTTGAAGTTGCAGGGATTCATGTTATCATGCTTGGTTCATATGCAGATTATGATGAATACTCCGATCAATATAGCTGGCTAAAGGTTAGTTAATTTTCTTCTCTCTTTTCAATTGGAATCTCTTTTTCAAATGGTTTGAACATTATTTTCTTCGGTTACTTGTGAACTACACACCTCTTACATAAGGTGGGCCTGACGGCATGAGGAGTGCATTGTGCATGTCATTTGAACCTCACTATGGGGAATGAATATCAAAAGTTTATTCTCTGTGGCATTAGGATTCATCTTTTCAGGCACATACAGGGCAGTTCAGTTATGTATCTGACTGGAGTTTCCTGAAATTCTTGATCTTTAGGCCGATCTTTCAAAGGTGGACCGGAAAAGGACACCTTGGCTACTTGTGCTTTTCCATGTGCCATGGTATAACAGTAACAAGGCTCATCAAGGTGAAGGGGACGAGATGATGGCAGCCATGGAGCCATTGCTTTATGATGCTAGAGTGGATATAGTGCTTGCTGGCCATGTGCATGCTTATGAACGTTCGGTATGCAAATGCTGGTTAAGCTTTTTGCCTTGTCTTTATTCATATGGCACTTAGCTTATATTATGCGGTTATCTATTTGACAGAAGCGCGTCAATAATGGAAGACTGGACCCTTGCGGTGCGGTTCACCTGACTATTGGTGATGGAGGAAACAGAGAAGGTTTAGCTCACTGGTATGCCCTGCCCTTGCAATTTTTCTGACTTGTCAAATAAGAAAACTTTATTCAATTTTCCATCATGTGACCTGGGATCGTGTTTTTAGATTTTGAGAGAATTCAAGATCGTGCATGCTGTTTTTCATTTTTTTCCCAGCAGCATTTTTTGGCTACTAATCAAGCCCCGTTTAAATAATTTATTGTTCCTTTATTTAATAGTACAAAGCATGGTTAAGCAAGAGGTGGTTTGGTTTAAAATGTGTTTTTAAGAGGGTTTGCCTCCTCCATTAAACATAATGGGTGCTTGAATTTGCAGCCTCGTTTTCTCCGATATTATTTCTTTGATAAGATTTCTTCTTTTCTTTTCTCTGAAATAAGAAACCTTAATAGTGCTACATATGGATGGATGCTTCACTTAGTTTTTATAAGATCATCACAAACTTCTGAGCTTAGTTTTACATCATTCTCTGCAAATTCTGTGTGGATACCCAATTTTAATTATTTGCACTACTTACAATTGAGTAACTGAACATTCAAACAAGATATCTGAGGACTAAATTTCATTGGCAGGTACATACACCCACAGCCAGAGTGGTCAGTCTTCCGTGAAGCAAGCTTTGGTCATGGTGAGCTCAAGATAGTAAATTCAACTCATGCCTTCTGGAGCTGGCACAGGAATGATGATGACGAGCCAGTAAAGTCTGATCAGGCGTGGATAACCTCTCTGGTCAGTTCAGGATGCCTTGCTCAGAGGCATGAACAGAGGAAAATACTCATGGCACCTTAGAACTAGAAACATCTATGGTGTCTGCCTCTACACATGGACGAGATTTCTTACTAATGAGTCCTATGTAAATACGTAATGAAGCAATCTATCGTGGGGAGCCAGTGGAATGCGTTGGTTTGTTGAGGTGTCCAGGGCACTCATAAAATCAGGCAGGCTCACTACTGTGACCAGCTTGATGACTGTTGTGCATGTTTCAATTCAAGGGTTGGGAAATACCTCTGCACTAAGCAGCCTCGCATGGCCTCGTATTTTAATTTCAAGTAACAGTCTTGTCTGTTATAAAAGGATAATTCCAAGTTAGTAGCTTCAGTATGTACAATGTTATTTCCTTGGATATGACGACGGTTTGGGTCCATGAAATGAGTGAACAATTATTCCCCTGGATGAGGATAGTTTTCGGGTAATATCGTGATATCCCACTTTCTTGGACTAGAAAAGATGTTAAATATTGATTTGGTCCTCTTATACATGCCAATGCAGCTGCAGATCTGGTGTCTACAACACCCACCAAAATATGTAGCATCAGCACTTTTTCAGTTGCAAGATGCACTAAACAGGTGGTTGATTAAAAAAAATCACATTTAATGAGCATCAATGACATAAAGAGATCGATTACAGTAACAATATAATGATTTTTCACAAGGTATCGGGTTTTACATTTAATGGCCGATCTTGTCCCACACCCTAGAAAGAACACCGAATGGGCAGATTTGGAGAGGAAAAGTGAGCCACATGCTGTAATGCTAGGTGCCGAATGCTAGCTCTCGTTGCAGATTTGGAAGGTTTTGTGTATGTACAGGCAACGACAATGCGAGGGTTCAAATTAAGATTGGTGAGGGTTCAAATTAAGATTGGTTTGAGTGTCATCTTTCTTTTGCATCAGTACCTTTGAGTTCAAGGTGACGGATCGAGTCAGCAACACAGTCAAGAAAACCTCTGAACATTTTAACCATGTAAGGAGAAAGAAATATCAACTCAACTGTCTGCAAGAGCTAACTTGAAGATTACAAAATGCTGAGCCTGTCTTGCCATTTTTAGACCTACAAAAGATCCCATTATAGCATCTGTGGATTTGTTAGCTCCATCAATGGATATGAGTCCCATTCCTGATCTTTCTTTCCCCTCCAAAGTATAATCTGCTCATCCTTGAACATGATAGGGATACAAGGTACCAAATCCTGCATTGATAAAAGAATAGGAAGTTTGAATTAGTAACTGAAGTCAGAACTTCCTCCCAAATGCCTGAAAAAATTGGAATCTAGTTTTAAGCATGACGTTCATACCCTTAGCTTGACACCTATCTTTTTGCAGTCACTGGTACCCACATGGCTGCAGTCTAGTCTCACAACCTCTTCAGTCTCAAAGGCCTCCCTCACTCTCTCCACTACATTCACATACACGCCGTTCCTGGCTGAACAAAGATGCACCATTCAGCACCTAAGTTAGGACTATCATGCTTCCATACCAACCATTATCATTTATCAAGACAAGATAATCAGTAGCACATCTTAAGCCTCCAAAAACCGAGTCTACTTACTGAGTTTCATCAGAGGGGGAGAGTTCAATCCTCTGTTTCTCATTTCCTTTGTTTCTTCGAATGTTAGGCCGTCGGCAACATTTGTCACAAGCTTTGGATATATTGGTGCAAGGGGCTTCCACAGCATCCGAGGAATAACTGGTCTGTTCCTGGGATCATAGTTTCGACCCCGGTATAGAAGGAGGATATTAATGTTTCGGTAGATAATCTTTCCACCAGATTTATCCTATGGAGATACTTCTATGAACATGAGCTAATAAATTCTGAAATACCAAATGCGGAGATCTGATAAATTTAATTGACAGATAGTGTTGAGTTCAAAGTTCAAACCTCAAGGTGGAAGCAAACATTGTCCATGTCAAGAGTCGGCACCCCTAAGCACTTGATCCTCACGGCTTCTGCCCTCTTCCAATGGTTGTGGATGTCATCCAAAATGTTGTGCGTAACTCCTCCCTTCCCTAACACAGAAAGAAAGTATCATATGATAACCTATTGTCTACTGATGGCAGAAACCTGAACCTATTGTAATGTGATTACAGTATTACACACTCGTTCCCAAGTCTAGTAGGTGTAATATACATTGATATCTCAAGACCTAATTGCCACTGTCACAAATTAATACACATCAACGAAGCAGCTTGAGCTAAGCCACAAGTAAATGTACACTGCAGATCCCACAATTCAGTTGTTTGGACACCATTTACTTAAGCACCCATATGGGTACTGCTCATGTCACTAGGATTGAACTTCAAATTGTATGAATGCTGGTGTTCATGCCTCGTAAGCCACTGACTACAGTGCTAGCCCAGCAAATATTTCAAGACAGAGCTAATCATGCACATCTGTACAAAAGCTTAAACACAATACCATATGTGTGTATTTATCAGTAAGAGTGGGTTCTTAATCAACAGCCAAATCATGCGAAAAATCCAGAAATTTTTTATAAAAACAACTGGGCATATCATATGCAGAAATCCTCTTCTACCTCTCTCAAATCATTTTTGCTGAAATCCAAATCACACAAACTCTGATGCAACGACATTTCATATCTCTGTTGTATAACCCAGTTTAACCCCGAATCAAGCAAAGGCACACACATGAGAGAGAGAGACACAGAGAGAGAGAGAGAGAGAGACGCTGAAATGTTATTCTTCTATTTCTATTAACCATTTGTGCTTAAACTTCGTCTAAAAAACAATGCAGGTCATAAATACAATTGTGATGCATCAACAATTGAAATCAAAGATCAAAATTTGCTGTGGTTCGATTAAATTCAAGTGACCCTTACATACACACAGAGAGAAATCCAGATACACACAGGCGCAGATATACCTAGATTGTTTTCTCTCTCCAAATACACCACACACAAAGAGATAGAGAGACATACCTAGATTGATTTGCCGACTGCAATCGCTATGCCGATAACGTTCCACGAGCTCCTCAACTTCTTCTTCCGAGAGCGGGTCTCCGAGGACCGCCTTACGCTCTTCCGCAACCCTAGTCCTATCGACCGTCTCTTCGGCCGGAGCACAAGTCCCGGTCCATCTCCGGTCAAGCCGACCCGGCCCGAACGGAGAGAACCTCGGCGGTTCACGAAATCCAATCGGCTCGACCGACGGATTGGTCTCGGAGTAGGAGTATTTGAAATCGAATGGAAGGTCCGACTTGAGTGGGACTTTAGAGTGGGGCTTAGAACCAGGAGGTTTGTAGTGGGTTTTGCTTTTGTTGGAGTTTAGAGTTTTGGAAGGAGAAAATGGAGGGTCGTAAGTATCTTCTTCATATGAAGATTCATGCAGAAAACAACGAATGGTACAGAAGAGTGGGATTTTAGGGTTTAGGGTCAGGGTTTGGTGAATTGAGCGACGCCATGGGAGGAGCTTCAGCATTTGCAGAAAACGAACTTGTTGCAACTTGCAACTAGTAGCACCCCTAGGCTATTTTATTTATTTCGTGTTAATTAAAATTTTAAATACTTTTTAATATTCAAATAATAAAATAATTGTGATAAAATGTCATTTTAATCATCACGCTAGTAATTATGTTAATACATTAAATAATGTAGCAATGCTGCATCAACACAATGTATATAAATAATTAATATGATATATTATATCAATTGACATGTTAACATCTTACTATTATATAAAAAGTACTACACTGATATGACGGCCTTAAAATTCTTTCACTCATTCATTTTCTTCTTTCCTTACTTCACTATCTTCTTCCATTTTTATTAGTTTTGGTTTTACTTTAAAATGATATAACATTATATTATTGATCCAATTAATTAAATGAAATTTAAATTTTCATTGTTCTTTATTGAGGTGGGTCCCATTTAAGTTTCTTTTCTTTTTCCATAATTAATTTTTGAGTGATACTATTTCACTATCCTTTTTCAATCACCTCACACGGACTAATGGCCTTAATAATCTTGGAAAAAAAGAAGATAAAATATTATATTTGTTGATGTGAGCCACAAATCAAATACCAACTAATGAGGTGGGTAGAGTAGCATTTTCTTTAAATTTTTTTCCTTTTTATTTATCTCTTCTTAATTATGTTTTATTTTTATTTAAAAAATTGGTTCATTTTTTACTTTTTACTTTTTTGTGGTATTTTAAAATTTTTAGTTTTTGAATAAAGGAAAATCTTATACATTACTACAATGTATCACTAAAAATATCGCTACAAAAAACAAGGGCCGTCAATTTTTAAAAATATCCATTTATGATTTTCTAAAACTGTCCTTATTTTCTTCTTGCAGCGATTCGTTGTAGCGATATATAGCATTATTCATACATCTAAATTAATTTTCTCCAATCTATTAATAGTTTTAATCATTCTTATTTATTAAACTATATATTATAACCTTATAAATATAATTAAGATCAAACGATCAAAATCACCTAATCCGAATACTTATTTTATACAATTATAATTTATTAAATAAAATATTATTGATAACTCCCGCGCATTGCACAAGTTTACATTTGTAATAATATATCAGATACTATCAACGTTTTAATCCTGGTATTTTTCTAAAAGGAAATGCATCAATGTCCATCAAGTATACCAATCTTTAAATTCTTTTGGCAGGATCATGAATGTGTGTAATAATGTCATGCATTTTCAAAAGCTAGCGACATCTGTTAGTCAATATCATTGTAGGTTGGTTGATTTCTTTCTTTATGTTCCCCAGAAAAGCTGATGTCATCCCACTTTGGGACACTCTAAATTCTGCAAGTTTATGTGAGGTCCTTAGGGATGTCAATGGGATGGGTTAAAAGGGTAACCCGCCCCGCCCCGCCCCTATTGGGAAGGGTTTGGGAAATAGTTTTGAAAACCCTATAGGGTTTGGGAAAAAAATTAAAAACCCTATAGGGTTTGGGACGGGAATGGGATATGGCTTCTCCAACCCGCCCCGCCCCGAATATCTATGCATATATAATTATACTAAAATCTCTTCTATTTATTTATAATATTTAGTGTTTTAAGATTTTTATCAACTCTATTTTTTTCTATTCTTTTTACTAAGTTAGTGTGTATAAATATATATTTTAACTACTAATAGTTATAATTTAAGATAAAAATCAAAATTTGTTGAGATCATGGTTAGGATTCATTCCAAAATAAAATAAAATTGAAGTTTAAAAAATATTTTAATTATTTTTCAAACCCGATGGGAAAACCCGCCCCGCCCCGTATAATTCTCGCCCCGCCCCGTCCTGTTTATAGTTGGGATTGGGACGGGTTTGGGAAATGATTTTTATTCATGGGACGGGATTGGGAAAGCAAAAACCCGCCCCGCCCCGCCCCGTTGACATCCCTAGAGGTCCTCCACTTTTTATAAAAGCATGTGTACAATTTTCAAGTTTGTTGGGGATTTTCCTTTATTACCCCAAAAAAATATATATAAAATAAATAATAAATAAATAATAAAAAATCATCCAGTGACAGTCATCCATAGTCTTATCATGGAATTCAGAAATAGGTGTAAATATAAGAGTAAATTTTGGTAACTCATTAAACAATACTTTTCCTAACTAAAAAGGTTAGGGAACTTTTTGGTGGGAGCATGGATGGGTCCTTGAACAACCTATACCTTGCTATGTTGCTTAGCACATGAGCAAATATAGGCATGAGATGGGTAAGACAATGCCAACTTGCTTAGGCATAGGGACATCTTGTATTCTTGTGGCTAGGTTTGATCAGACAAAACTCTTTGATCAGCTGACAGCCCTTTGTCAACATGTCTTCTGTATATCCTCATGCATTCACATAAACCAAAAATTTCCATCCATGATTGTAAACATTCAATTCACAAATAAGAATCTCAATTTCAAAGAGAGGGAAGTAATGTTAAAGTTGTAAGCCTTGCTATTATATTGAGATATTGCCTATCTAAGAATCAGTTTTACTTTCCATGCAGAAGAAAATTAGAGAAAAAAAGTAGAATGAAGAAAAATGAAGAAGAGACTCACATTGGATTGACTGGTACAACCAGCCCTTGTAGCCTAGTGGTATTTTTTCATTCATACAAATGGAGGTCTTAAGTTTGAGTATTTGAACATTGGGAAGGTGGGATTTCAGGGAAGGGAGATAGCTACCCACATTGTGTAGATGAGAGGCTCTCCTCAAGGATCCATTTTTTATTTAAAAAAGGTCATAGATGGGGTAGAGGAAGGCTGATGAAACCAAGAAAATAACTAGTAAGTAGAGCTCAAAATCTCATCCTTTTATGGAGGTTGTGGCCTTTGATAGGCTGAATAGCATAGTATCTGCCATAACCATACCCAACAGGCCAACACAGGCATGTTCGAAAGCAAGAAAAAACACAAGCGCACACACACCCCACACTATCTTAATAGAATATCAATGCAATGCATATACTAAGAAGAGCTGCAAGTAAAACTTGAATGTGTTTGGCACCGAAAGAGATGATGAAATAACTACATAGAAATGCCTGTCCATGCCCATCCATAGAGAGAAAAAAAAAAGAAGCCTTCTAAAAGTTCATGAAGCATGATCTATATATAGAAGTTCTATCAAACTTGAATCCAACTGCCGCAAGAGCAATATTTGACAATTATTTTAAAAAATAAACCTAAATATACCACCAATTAGAAGTTGTCTTATGTACTCTAATTTTAATTCTGTAATTGCAACATAGTGTTAAAAATGTATAAACAGAGTTGGTGAATAAACAGCTCACACTTGAGGGATTGTACTCAGTCTCTCGTCTTTGCATCGCCTTTGATCTTCAACCATGGACTCAAAAACATCCAACAGATGATCCAACCCCTCAGGGTTTTCCCCTACTGCCTTTAGTGCATAAACAATACTCTCAATGGTGGACAAACACCCAGGCTTAGGCTGCAGCCTAACTTCACCATACAAGCTCATCTTTTTGGGTTCCAACTTCAAATGTGGCAAAAGCTTCAACCATGGATTCTCCTTATACATTCTCTTTGCTTTCGTCCACGTTGCGTCCAAAACAATCACGTTCTTCACCTCAAAATTTATGTCCTCGACGCCAATTGCATTATCAGTTGGGAATAGAAGTACTGATCCAGGAGGAACCTTGAGTTCGAACTCTTCGTACTCTTCCAATTCCTCACTCTTATTCAACTGCCTCTTTTGCAACTTTTTGACAACAAACCCTTTAGCCAAATGATCAACTGCTGCTGGAGAGGCCAATAGCTTATCAAAATTGGGTTCCTGCCTCTGGGTTTTTGGCATCCAATGATAGCTAAAAGAGCAATTAAAACCCTTTTTACCAATGGTAGCAGTTATGGCAGGACCTTCAATACATCTTGGAACTGCCCCAAGTGGATCAAAATCAAGTTGTGAAAGCTTGTCCCCTTTGATAACTTCAGCTTTATCATCTGATATTGCTTTATCCACCATAAAACTTGCTGAAACCATATCCAAATTACATTGCTTAACAAGGTGGTTTTGAGAGTTCTCCAAACCAAATGAACCCTTTGCAACAACACATTCTTCAATAGCTAATTCATTTTCTGGCTCTAGAACTAAAACATCAATTTTTGATGGGTCTAAATTCTGCATAAAATCTGTATTTTCACACTGGTCTGGACAATTCCTCGAACACTTGGGTCCATTTCTCAAACTACATTCTACAATGTCATCAATAATTTCTATGCTTTTCTCTTCTGGGTCCTTCAAAAATCTCTCAAATTCCAAATTACTCGCATTCCCACTCCCTGTATTGGACCCATTTATATTCTCCAAAACTTGATCAAAATTTGAATTTTCTGAGACATTGTGACACCCACGCAAACTACTACTCTTCTTCACGTCATTCCCAACAGAACCCACATCCGTATCCGAATCCAGAAACTGAATAGGGAACCGGGCTTCGAAATTAACATCGAAAACCGTCGCAACAGTGAGATTCTTGAGCCCTAGAGTTGCAATTCTTGCAGAGTTAAGTGGGTGCTTGCTCTCTTGACTGTGCTGAAGAATGGTAACAGCTACAGAGGTTTCGAGACCCGAGGTTTGGATCCGACTGCAGAAGCAGACACGGGTGGGTTTTGAACAAGATGCGCAGATGGGTCTCTTGGAAGCGGACTGAGTTGGCATTTTTAGGGTTAGGGTTTGAGAGGGATTGGGTGTTTGATTGAGTATAGGATTGAGAACGGAAGAGAAACGACGGTTATCACGAAACGGGCATCGAATTCGTATCCGTAAATGGAGTAGCATTTTTTCCTTTTGTGGCAAACAGACCAGCATTTGTAAAGCATTTTTTGCAAGGGGTCTAGCCATTCCTTTGAACATCTGTTTTTTCAATATCTGCCGTGGAATTTGGCTTTGATAGGAAACTAATTTCTTTTTGGGAAACTTACACATGTGGCCAAACCCAAAGCTTGATGTGCCCATTCTACTTTTTTCTACCCCTTACTATGTATTAAACATCTATTATTGGAAGATTGTATGGGAATTCAATTTCCTAAACTTTTTTCATTAATTAAATTCTACTTTTAACTTATAAAAAAAAAAGAAAAAGAAACCGAGGCATTTGAGTAATATACGGTTTTAGAGCATCTGAATAAGGGAGATTCTAATGGAGGCTTCCATTTCTATATTTGGGAGCCTAAGAGTACCAAAACGAGAGTTGTTTGTTTGTTTTGTTTGTTTTATTTTGTTTTGTTTTTTTTTTTTCATATTTAACGCTCTTATGCTTCAATGAAAAACTTTTATACTCCGTATTTGAATGTTTTCTTAAAAGTACATATTTTCAACTTTTAGTGTTGCTTATATATGAAAATAATTGTTTAATTTTCGTAAGTTGCCTTTCAAATCGTATATATTCAATGAAATGTGTTAACATAATAGAAATGATCATTTCTATAATCATCAATTCTTATTGCTTAGACATAGGAGTAAGTTTTGCATGAATCTTATATAAGTGTAGCTCCTACATTGTGTCCAATTTGTAAAAGAATAGGGATAAGAATAAATAGATGTCACATGGTTAGCAAAAATACATATTATATCCGTATAATATGCTTACGCATGGAAGTTTATTCATTTATTTATTTATTTTTAATTTATCATACAAAATTCAAACTTAACACAAAAAAAAAAAAAAAAAAAAAATCATTTTTGTAATAGTATCGTATTATTCATTTATTAAAATACTTATAATTGTAACACTAGCAAGTTGATGCTTACTACAATCGTTGGTGTCACAATTATCGAAATTAAAATTTTTTAATTTTAATTTTTAAATTGTGAAATTACTATCTAATTTTTGAATTTTCTATTTACAATTTTCTCTCAGTTAGGATTTTGATGTAAATTAGATGATTGGATTTACTCTTTTATCTTCTATCTTATGTGACAATATTTCATATGAGTTTGATACAAAAATTGTGAATATTTCAAGGGTTCATTTGTTCGGTTTTCACAAGTCAAGGATTATTTGAAATTAAGTAGAGTTTTGAGAACTTGACCTATAATTTATAAGAATTGAGATAGATTTGTGTAATTCAAAATTTTTTTTATACGATATAATGTATACAAAGTATTTTTATGCAGTGCCAAATGTCGTTAGAGCTTGGGGGGGAAAAAAATGTCGTTAGAGGATACCCTCGACATTTTAAAGTATCTAAAGGGCAATTTCCGCCACTTGAAAATTCAGTAGTCCGAAATATAAAATTTTGACCCATGGCAGTCCACACGCCTGCCCACCAGCACACCAGCACACCAGCTCCCAGTTGACAGAGTTTTCTCGTTGATCTGTGAAACCCCAGTTCAATTTTCCGGGAATCTGATTTTTTCTCGAGAAACCCAGTTCGAGAAAATGCACGATTTTTGTTTCACGATCCCATATGGGTTGATAATGGTTGGAGGAGGGGTTGTTGGATATATTAAGAAAGGAAGCATGGCTTCCTTGGGTGGAGGTGTGGGCACTGGATTGGTGCTCATTCTAGCTGGGTATTTGAGTCTCAAAGCTTTCGAGAAGCGAACGAACTCGTATCTTGCCTTGATTCTCGAAACGGGTACTAAATTTGATTTCATTATATTTGATGTTCATTTACTAATCATTTGATGTTAAGTGTTTAGTTCTGTATATCTGTAAATGCTTTGAGTGGAGTAGTTTGGCAGTGCTAACTTTGTTGATTATGGATCCAAGATGTGATGCATCGTTGAAATTAAGAAAACTGACTGGGTTTTGTTTCGTTTGAGATTATCATTTGGTTCTGTTGAAATTTCTTGCTCATGTTGTCTCTAAGACCTTGATCATAAGCAATTATGGTATCTTTGAAGTTTTGTGCTTCTTCATAATTCAAAGCCCGTTCATGTCTTTTTGACTTCTAGCTTTTAAAAATTTTTGGTCCAAACATGGGATGGTGTCTTTTGGGACAGTCTGTTAAGGTAGATTTGAGATTTGAAAGGGGCATCAAGGAGATATATTGATATAATTAAGGCCTGTTCAATGAAGTGATAACTAGTGCGGCTTACAGAAGTGGGTGAGAGGCGAGGGGCGTGAAACCCTTGTCTTTTTGCACTAGTTATGGACAAATTGAGGTAGAAGTCCATGGTGTACTGGTGTGTGTTGTTCGCTGATAATATAGTTAGTTGAGGATATTAGAGAAGGGGTCGATTAAGTACTTAGAACCATGGACAGATGCTTTGGAATCTAAGGGTTTTAAGATGAGTAGGATCAAGAAAAAATATAGGGAATATAGTCTTAGTAAAACTAGGAGCAGAATTCAGGGAATTGTGATAAGTTAGAAAGGTATAAAATAATGGGATTTGTGTTACCAGGCCCATATAAATTAGGGTGCACTGGATGCATCATGAAGAGAGAACAGAATCATAACAAGTTTTCTATTATTAAGAGCTTTTTTTTATAGGAGAATAGTTGCGGTTTATATTTCCCTGGTGATGGGGAAAATGCAACAAAACTCAGTTAATTGATTAGACATCACTATTGCAATGATTTATATTAGGAGTCTCCACATGCTAACTGGGAGTAGTTAAATTTGTCATTTGGAGGTTGAATGAAAGATGTTTTATGGAAATCATATGCATGTCCTCTTTTGTTCATGAAGATCCCCAAAATCAGCTATAAAGAATTAGTCTTGTGGTGATTAGGAGTTACTTCCAAAGGTATCCTAAGATGAGTTTGTCTTCTTCCAAGCAATATAAAACTCATCAATATTATCGGAGGTAATTAGTTTTTCATCTTTCAGTATTTCCCTATTAAAGAAGATGTATGAATTTGTTATTCTTCCAGAAACCTTTTCCCTTTTTATTTCTTTTGTATTATAGATCTGGAGATTCAGGCAAGATCCCCGTCCCAGACAGCATTGCAGGATATCAAGCTGCTTGAACACACAGGATGGAATTCAAAGCCAGGGCGGCTTGTGGGTCTAACTGCCTTATCTAGAGGATGAACCTTTGTAAACATGATGAGCTCATGGTAGAAATAGTAATGTGAAGTTTCAAACAGGCCCAAATTTCTTAGATTGCTTGAAACAGCCACCGGTGGTGTTTTTAATTTTCATGTATTAGTTTCCTGACATACCTGTAAATCTGAGCAGGTTTGAGCATTTCCAATTTATCAATGCCATTTGATGTGCCAACGCCAAAATTTGGCACCTTAAATGGCACCAAATGGCATCAATGCCCAAATTTCAGCACATATGTGCACCAATGCATTAATGCTATATGTTGGCATTTCCCACTTTTTGAAGGAAAGGTATGACATGGCACAAATGGCATTTTCCATTTGAGGTGCCGAATTTGGCAACCCTATATGCCATTGCCAAAAATTAGCACCTGAAATGGCACACCATTGGCACAACCTATTTGGGTGCTAATGCCAAATTTTGGCAATGGCACCTCAAATGGCATACAATTGGAGTTGTTTTTAGTCACACCATTCACCTTTAGCTCTATGAGAGGGAAGCTCTCTTAGATGGGGAAATTCTGTCTATTTATTAGTATTTGTTTTTGAGCTGTAAGGAAGGTTGATTAGTTTCAATTCATTTTAATGCCAACAGTTGGGAGGCTCTCCAATATGAAGAGAAGCTGGCTGGCCATCAGTATGAGAGTAAAATTTGGGAAGCCTTAAACGGCAATTGAGTTGGGTTTCTCTCTCCAATCTCTATGTTCTAATCTTTCATGATTTGGGGCCACCATTTGGAAGGGGCCTCTATGGTGGGTGGGTGGGAGAGTGGGAGAGAGAGGAAGAGGGGTGGGGGCAGATAAGTTTGCTAGTTGCTGAAGGATTGAAAGAAATGGGTAGCGTCCATTCCAAGTGTGTGTGGAGACTGGAGAGAGAGAGCTTCCAAGTTCTACCACTGGAGCTGTGGAAAGCCTGCTGCTTTCCTGGTTTTAAAAGGGTCATAGCATAATCTAGGGCATACACAGCCTATAGGTCTTTATGCCCCCTCTTTATGTCTTAAATAAAAAGGGTCAGAAGTCACTAATTGGCTCATGATGGGAAGCATGGTAACGTGAGTTACTTTCAAGTTATCCGATAAGAGTCATTATGAATGAGTTAGTTTGGCACTCTATATTGTGTTTTGATTTAATTTAAGTACATATTAGGGTAGATCAGTTACTTAAGAAAGTACTATACTGTTGTTTGTGTGACAAAACACGTGTATGTGGTATGAATGGATTCTAAAATATTTTTCACAAGGTCTAAATTGGTGACATAGTGATTGAAAGACTCATGACAATTGATTAGATCTATGCTCCACATGTTAGGGCAGAGAATTGACTCTGGGTTCGAGTTGATTGTTTACAATCCAATCCCTTCTCGGTTAAAACATGTTTCTTAGCAATTTAAAGAGGAGGATGGAATAGTTCCTTAAGGTATTAAGAATTATTGGTTGCAAGCAGGATAAAATTACTAGCTATGGATTAATCATCTTATTCTTGAAAATTGAAAAGTTAAAAAAATAAGAATTTTTTTTTCAATTTTATGTTAGATTAAAATCACCATCGTTGCAAGACAAACCAGAAAATATATTGAACATTCTTTTTTTCTTTTTCACCTTTCTTTCTTTATTGTGTTGAGCTTAGCATAATTTAAACTTCTCAATATGTATAAAAGTCAGTATTTGAACTGATTTATGTTCCTTCAAAGCAGTTATTGCAGCCACACTTACATGGGTCATGGGACAGCGCTATTTTCAAACCTCTAAGATAATGCCAGCTGGTATTGTGGCTGGGATCAGGTAAGTTGAGGATAAATCCTACCTTTCTTGTATCCATGCTCCTTGTATATTGGGAATTTTTCTTATCTTAACTTCATGCTGCATCGACTCCTCAAGTTCTATAATACAGCTTGGGAAACATCAAAATTCATGCATTACATATTGATTTGTTGGCATCTGTAACATCCTGTATTTCTATACAATGGATATTGATGTTGTATGTTAGGAACACCATAAACTTTCCTTTATGGTATGGTACCAGAATTGACTTTTACGATGAGGTGGTTGGTTCAGAATGTACAAGTTACAGTTATTCTACGAACTCCAAATCACTGAGCTGCGTGGTTTCCATATATTAGTGATAAATCATAAGTTTGTGCCTTTGTCGAGCGGGACATCAACCTGCACTTGAAAACACTCTAACCGATGCCTTTTTAAATCTTGACTGGCTCGAATGGCAACCGAAACCATGTGGAACAAGACATTAATGTCGATGATGATGAAAAAATCTTGCGGATTTATCACCAATTCCCTTCACCTTAATTTGTTTAATTTTGATGTGCAACCTTTAATATGATTGTGTTATTGCACACTGTGGAGCCCCAAATCCAGACATTTAAGGATAATACATTTTGTATATGATGTTCCAGTGGGCCACGTGACAGTTGTAGTTATTTGCTGGAAATGGAATCTCATCTTTTGTATTCTTTTATCTTTTGAAAAACTAAGTGGGTTCATATGATATGGTAAAATGTGAAATAACGTGTATAAAAATAGATGAAGTGTCCTCTAACTGCTTATCTGACTATCCAATTACATAGTATCTGTTATGAAATAGACAAACGATTCGAGATTTATGACCACAACGAAATAATCAAACAAAATAAGAAAAACGAGAAGAGATCAATCAATCACACAATGCACACACGATTTACGTGGTTCGGCAAATAGCCTACATCCACGGGGTAGCGACGACGAGAGAATTTCACTATGTGAAGAAGAGCTGTGCGGCTCAAGCAAATACAAAACCTAATCCGTGCAAAAGAAACCCTTCTAAATCCCTTATATACCGAAGCCCTAATTAACATAAGCGGGTCGGGTCGAACCGCATGTCCAAATCGGGTTAGGTCGAGCGGCCGGGTGCTTCGCCCCCGGGCCATGCCTCACCATTAGCCCATTAATCGGGTCGTCGGGTCGCAAACGGGTTTTAATTCAAGACACCCACATAACAGTATCCTAATATTGACAGATCTTAAGGTGAAGAACATGATTTGAAAAATACCCTGTTTTGTTCTTAACTATTGCAATGATAGGTCGACAAAAGCCCCCCATTCTCGGAAAAATGACAATTTCCAAGTGCAATTTATTTTCTCATGCTGCTTTTGTGATGTCTGTTACATGTGGGATAGAACGATGTCCTTTTATTCTTTCATTTTGTTAATGTTGTGCATTTATCCACTTTCAACTTCAAAAGTGATGTTCTGGTTATTGTATTAGAATGAATGATATCATTGTATAGTTCCTTGAGACCTTTAAATGTGCAAACTTTGAAGGTGATTCTTTATTACTTTACTTTTTTATTTTTTATTTATTAGTTCTTGATGGCGCTCTTGTTAACAGGGTTTCCCTTGTTAATGCAAACAGTAGTTTGATTTGTTTAGAGCTTCTAATACAATTCCCCATTTCATTTTCTTGCAGTGCCCTCATGACTTTGTTTTATCTTTACAAGATTGCCACTGGCGGAAACCATATCGCGCCCAAGGCTGAGTGATGGCATTTAGGATTCCCTACTACTGATTTGAGACGGTATGCATTGGGATTGCATGAATCTGGATTCTTCCACTGAATGATTCCACATTCTCAATCAAAGTAGTGTTTTTATATACTGAACTTTAATGGGTGTGTTATGTAAAAAAGATAAGATTTTGTTTCTGAAAATGAACACAAACCCGGTTTTTATTACGCTGCTGCATTGTTTTCTTTTTTCTGTTACATGGACGGGATTTGTACCCGTAAACTGCATTGTTTTCAAGTCAGTTGTAGTCTTCAATTCCTTTAAACTAATGCTAAAGAAAGCCCGCCTCTTCAATATTTTGATGACCAAAAGCCTACACTTGACAAGAGGAAAGAAAATCAATGCGATAGGAACATTAGATCCATCTTTCCTCTTATATTTATGGAGATTGTACACGCATAACTAATCCCTAAACATGTGCAGTCTCCTGTACCACATGTACTGCGTTATTATCGAGGTCCTGGGTGGCTCCAAAGGGGTTTATCGAACTTGGGTGGCACTAAAAGGGCTGATCGAGCTCGGGATCTCTACTTCATGAGGCGTGGTCCAAGTCATCTCTTCTTGGGTTATGTATAAATTGATGCTGCATAACTTGAAATGGCAACCAGACATATCCCAATCAACTACATATGACATGGTTGACAAAAACATTGCTGTTTTGCACTTTCTTATTCATCCCCTTAGCCCAGCTTTTATCCAGAATGAAGCCATCGCTACACTATTTATAGAAAACTGAAACTACTTCGTGAAAGTGATTCTGAAAACATTTTCATAAAATTCAAAAAATTAATCCTCTCAATGCAACAATGAGAGAGTTCACTTCATATGTTATGAACTTGAAATCGATTTGTTCAAAATTTGTTATTAAAATACAATATTGAGATATTTTCATTTCTATAGAACATCCAAACAAGCCCCAAGACCAAAGTCAACATGCGAATTGGGTTTTTCTTTTTGTGCATACGCTCAGATGAGTCAAATCTTTGGGGATTAGATTCCCTAATCATCTTTTAAATGTTTGACCTTATTCGATCAAAGCAAACAAACAAGAAGATACCTAGGGACAGTTACACATTGTTGTTACGTATTTGTACCTAAGCTAGTTAGGTCATTTGTCTGGATTTAACTTTTAGGTTGACCGAGAAAATCCGTTTGGTGTCTCATAGAATTTGAAATTAACAGTAAAGAAAATCAAAACAAAAGCATTTTATGAATTTTGTTTATGTAAGATACAAATGTAACCGTTTTCTATACGGGGCCACAATCTCATGGAAAGGTATGATACCCGGACTATTAGCCATGCTGTAGTTAAAAACTGACAACATGGCATTGATGTTACAGTCAAAACTACTTTTATTTCTGGAACTGGCTGCACAGCATATCCCATATCTTTTGTTTGTAAAACCAAGACATTGTAAGTCGTAACACAGAGCCTTGTAACTGCAAATTATTTGTTTTCTACAAACACAGTTGGGTTTTGGCTTTATTTAATGAGTAGCAACCTAGCAATGTCAAATCGAATATTTTGTACCAATATGAAGAGATACCAACCCAGAAACCAACAAATGATACTTTCCAATTTCTTTATCTGATCTCTCGTTTGGAGTACTTATTACCCTCTCAACCCATCTGCCCAAACACCTCTCTCTCTCTCTCTCTCAACCATGAACGCCATCATCTTGACAATTTGCTTGTTCCTTATCCCCATCATCCTTCT
>JAESVK010000336.1:160226-196933 GCA_017140935.1 Hamamelis virginiana | reverse complement strand
TTTTTCAGTAGGGATCCAATGCCAACACCAACTAAAGGACTGCCAGTTCACATTTTTCCAAAGAAGGCTTCAACTATAATAATATAGTTAATACTTAATAGAACTTGAGTAGAAGATTGTACGTGTATAATCTTTGCTCTTGAAATGTATCAAGATTGGTGTTGTTTCTCGTCATTGTTGCATTGAAATATATTTAGTAGCTAATCAGACTCGACCATACAAAATTAAATTCATGGATGGCTGGTCCACATTCATTGATTCAGGTTGAGGCCTAGCCTGTGCACATAATTGGTGTAAGAATCATATATAGCATCTAATCAGAGTCTACACAAACATAGGTACATTAATTACCAATAATTTTCTCATCCATGTCAAAAGGAAGGAGAGAGAGAGAGAGAGATAGGTCCTCTCTGGCCTGATATTATCTTCCAAATGGATGCTTTGCTTCATTATAATTTCCCAGTTTTGAGTTAGTTTCGTTGAAGTGTCTACAGTCTTCACCGCATTGGATGCCTTGTACTGTTTCAGTTTTGCTTCATTATAATCTCTCTCTCTCTCTCTCTCTCTCTCTCTCTCTCTCTCTCTATATATATATATATAGTAAGGGCAACAGGAATCTTAATACAGAAAAGGTGGACTTCACTTAATTGGATTGTTTGAACACAACAAACAAACCCCAAAATACGGACAACAACAACAAAAACAATAACAGGAATCCCAGCTATTAATTCAAAAGTTGACATCATTTGGATCAAATCGACATGACATGTGAAATCCAAATGCTAAAAACAAAATAAGTAAATTAATTAAAATCAATCCATAATCATAAATTTTCTATTTCTATCATGTGCATTGTACAACAGATTGAAAGTTGATGTTGTCTTACCTACATATCATATGTCTAATCACAAAATTTACGTTACAGCTCAGGGTGCACCATTTTTCATCTTAAATCTTTCATGCCCTCAAATATGTACAGTATAACTAACAAAACAAAAGTCTTCTAAGGCATCAGCCACGGGTAATAACAAGTCCAAATGAGGAGAAAATTAAAAATTTCAGCAATCCCTTAGCCTGGAGTATTTTGGAGGCAGAGACGGGCATTTCTCGTTCATATGGGGGTATGGATCCATTGTATTGTATCCTGGTAGTTCCATTCGATACTTCCCACGAATCTGACAATAAGGGAGATTCACATGGTCTGCATCATTGCACCACTTTGGCAAGCGGCTTGAATTATTTTCGAAAAACTTGAGTGAGTAAGCATCTTTGATCTGTATTTTCAAAAACAAAATAATTAATATAAATGTAAATGGTAAAATCTCGACAAGGGTTTTATTTCAACCCCCTTCCTAGATCACCATCGAGTGATAGCCTGAAACAATTTGAATAATGCGAAATAGAACCTTCTTTTATTCGAGACTAGCAATCTTCAAATTATTCTTGACAGACTCACCGTAAACTCGGTAACTTGAATAGAGCTAGCAATTGGATCAAACAGTCCTGCCTCCTTATACATTTCAAGAATGAAAGCGACACACGACGTTGACTTCCCATCAGTGTAAAGCCAATCGTCCTGTTCGGGAATTGTCAGCAATTCATCAAAAGATGACCCACGCTTTTCAGTTTCTACTAGAATTTCAGGAAGAGTAAGGTTCTGCATGGAACATAAAATAAATTGTTAATATACCTAATAAGCTAACCTGATAAGCATTTGGTCAAACAAGATGAGGAACAAATTGTTAATACACCTGAGTTCCAAGTCGCTTGTTCAAGGCTTCATTCCACATGTTAGCTGCATATGTAGGCTGTATTTGATTCCAAACAGTCATAACAGAAGCAACCTGACATACAGCAGAGCTAACAGTCAAAACCAATAAGTAAAAAATCCCCTCTCAATGCATAAAATGCAGCACACAGACAGACTGATGGAGGCGTTGGATATTATCTCTACATCAATCCAGTCAATACATGTTTGACTAGGTTTACCTGTAGAGTATTATTTGCTAAGCTCATTCTTTCTTACATTTTTATTCTTCCTATTTTTCCTTTTAAGAAAGGGGAAGGGATGCATATTATCTGTATCATCAATCTAGTTGATACATGGAGAGAAAAAAGACTAAAAGGAAAAAAGGAAAGAAAAGAGGATGAGCTTAGAATATAGAATGTCTTAAACCATTTCCTGGAGAGAGAAATTTTCAAAATCTGCTTTTGATAAAAAACATTTCTACATAATATTTCCAGTATTTGGGCCACTTCATTCAATGTTGAAAGAAGAGAAGAAAAATCAATGCCAAGCCAATTTTCAAAACTTTTCTCATGCCAATCGAGACCTTGAGTTGAGCATTCCAAGAAACTTGATATTATTTTCCAATGTAATAAGTCGATTAAATTTTTCTTTGGCAAGGTTCTTCATTCTTGGTGTAGCCAATGTATTTCTGCCGGCAATATATTCAGCTCAAATTCATACAATGAAAGATTATATTTATATAAAAATCTTATTGACTCCCAAATTCTTTATCAGCTTGGATTCAAATACCTTATAGCATCAAAATTCAGATCATAATTTTAAAACAAAGTAATTAAAATCCGAGTCACTAGACCATGATTCCCTGGATGAGTTATCAATTTATTGTTATAAAAAACACATGCGCACATGCGTACACACACGCAAAGAGAAAATAAAAGAGATATATCATCCACCTAGATTGCAATCTTAAACAGAAATAAAGTATTAAAAAATGCAATACCAGATGAGCATCCAAGGGGGGTGGATAATTCTCGTCAATAGTGTCTATCCAGCTAAATATCATGTTATGATAACCATACGGCTTGCCTGACATGCTTTCTGCATACTCCCATGCAGCAGTCTCATTAAATTTAGCCCGGATGTCTGGATGCAGAGGAAGCACAGCAATATGGGGATTGGAATCATCTTTATTTAGCTCGAAATCCCACCATTCATCCCATGGTAACACAGCAATAATATCTTCTCCCTACAAAAATTCGAAGCACCACATTTCATCAACTTCAATACAAAGTTGCATAGGAGTGGCCCTAATTCGTAACGAATATCCAATTAGTTGAAGTACAATGTATAAAATTATACATGAAGTGATTCATAGTTTCCATTTATATAGTATTACAAACACTTAAAAGTGGGGACAGTACTTCGTCAATAACCAAATATAACGTAAGTTCAATTAGCCAATTCAATCATCAGGGCAATCTAAGTGACATGATAATTGAATTGCTTGCAAAAATCATAAATAATAAGTGCCATCTGATTATTGATAGTGGGAAAGAGATTAATGAGGATATTCCTCATAGAATCTAAAAATTTACCAAAAAAAAATGTAGAGATGCCCTTCTGGAGTGCTACACAATCGGAAGGTTCCAACTAAAGCAAAGTGAAACTTCAAAAAGAAATAGTAAAATGGTTGTACTCAATCAGCAGTAGTTAGGCTAACAAGTAACACCATATTAACAAAACAAAATTTTCTTTTCTTTTTTGGACAAATATACTAAGGCAAGTGAAGAAAATGCATCAAAGAAAAAAAAAGAGTGCATACGCTAAAAAGAACAAAATTGCAAAGCAAGAGGATCTGAGACACATCACAAAAGCAAGATTAGACAATGAGAAGAATAAACCGCCACAGACAAAGGGTTGCTACCAGAAAGGAAGGCCATCAATATGGCACCTCTATTCTATTGGCAAGAGAATCTGCCTCCATGTTACCTGATCCACCGGATCAAGAGAAAATACGCTCTAGACTGAAAGGAAGGTCAATAATCTATCTCACAAGATGGGAAAAATATCCATGGCACCTGGAAACTGATATCTCCTCATTTCATGATAATGGCCAAGTTGCCTTCCACCACAAAACTGGAAGGACCCCATTCTATCGCATCTTCTATGCTAAACTAAGCACCAAAAGCTCTATCTTGAATGACTGACAACACGCAGCTGATTAAGAAAAATGAAACACGATAAAGCCCCTACAATCTATGCATAATTCCCTAATAATGAACAAGGATTTCACAAAGGAAAACCCTCAAGACTATGGTTCACTTCTATGCCAGCAGGGTAATGAAAGAACAAAAGGTAATCCTCCTGGTCGTGGTAGAAGCAAAAGTTTTCATTCTCTTTGAGATGAGGAAGTTAAGATGGAAGAGTACAAAGACAATGGAAGAAAATAAAACAATTAAGCAAAATCTAAGACTAACCCCAATAGTGACTAAATAAAGAATGGACCAAGTTAGTTTCATAACATACAAACAACACTGAAAGAAGAAGTCCATTAATGCAAGTTGAAGGCCAGAAAGGGAGTAATGAATGCCACAAAGGATATAAGTAAACATAGCATTAAAATTATAACATCTCATGCTTTAACTTATTTGATAAACTAGACAGAGTAAAATGGCAAAACAGATTTCATGTTCCAACCAAAAATTTGGGACAAGTAATTGTGAGATATCAACTTCAAATCAAGAGCAAAAACCCAAACCAAGAGACTGCAATTGAGAGTATAGTACTAGATGAATGAAAGCATGACGGCGAATATATTAGTTAAAAAGGCTACCATTATCTCGTGTTCTTCAATCTCACTCCTCCATCTTTTATTGTCATTTTCTACAAGCTTAATACTACATTATCTCAAGCTTTGGCAACTTTAAGGGTCTTACCTCATCATTTTCATGTCCTGATTCAGCAACCCATAACTTTCCTCCAGAATCCTTCAAGCAAACAGCAGAATGACCCGCATAAGCTCCACTGACCCACTTCTCTAGTGTCTCAAAACCACCCCACCGACCACGAATTTTTGATATAGCAAGGAAATCTCCAGAGTGAATATCATCAACACTGATGTTTGTAACCCAGGGCTGAGGACGTTGTTCAAAGGAAGCCCCCATATGCTTCTCAAGAAACCCAATGTTTGAGTTCTCACCCCATCCAGTATTTGTAAACAAGGGGAAGACATCCCATAATGCTTGAAGAGTACCCAGCATCCCTGCTTGCATGAGAAAAATTGAAACCCCCTTGTGCTTCACCTGATTTAATAGAAATCAAACACCTCTCCTAAGTCCTAACACAAAAATAAATGCTTCAAAACAAACCAGAACATGTATAAGTTCTGAATTATAGAAAGTGGCAACTCACATATTCAAACTCAGCCTTTCCTTCCCATGCTTTGAAATCAAGGGTATGTTCCCGAGATAGAAAGTAGTAGTCCCATGTAACACGGTATGGAGTTGCAAAGACATAAAGATCCATGCATGTCCAACTATGGGCATTGCTGGCCTGGATGAAAAAAGATATACAATTTTGAAGCTAGTAACACATTTATTAGCTATGTAAGAAACTGCAGTAGACTTACAACCCCATAGCAAAATTCTGAGACAAGAAGCTAAACCCACCAGGTATTATCTCAATTCCTTAAATAGGACAATAACTAATAGCTGCACAGTTTCACCGCAACACAAAGATTAACCAGAATCTAAATCAGGCAACTTTCCATCCACACCCTCAAACAACCCATCAAAGTTATACCAACAAAAGCTCAATAGTTATATCCAGCTACCCAGTACTCCAACTTGACAAAATATTAACTAAAATTGAGAGAGTAAGTAAAGTATAACCCAATTTAGGTATGTATCAAACCACAAATCATCAAACAACTCATCAAAGAAAACCCACAAAATCTTAAATTCAAACAGTAATGTCCATCAACAATAAGACCCATATACAAATACTCAAAAGATCTACAAAATCAACTTAAATTTAGGGGCAATATAAACTGAAACATGCAAGCAATATACAGCCAAAATAGGTATATTTCGGACCATAAAACCTTTTAAAAAATCATAGTAGGAAAATATAATTCAAACAACAATGTTCAATAACTCAATACCCGGATATCTGATACTCCAAAATTCTACAAAATAAACAAAAAATCAAAGGAAGTGACCAAAATTTGGAAAATTATAACCCAAATTCGCTTTGCTTCTGAACACAAACCCTCTACAAAATCAACTGAGGAGTTAATAAACTGCTCACACAAGATATCTTTCCCTACACAAAAGCTCGGTAATGTACAGTAACACCAAGCCACCAATACCAACATACCTAACACTCGAAATTTTAGCAAAATCATCTAAAACCTTAGAAATAAAGAAAATATAACCCAATGAGTGCATATTTCGCACCTCCACAGAAAACCCGCAAAATAAACTAAGGATTGGGAGCGAAAATAATCGCTCAAATTAGGTATCTGTCTGACCACAAACCCTCGAACCACCGTCAAGAGAAACCCCGCAAAAGTTCAGTAATGTGTTCAATAACACCAATATTTCACATAATGAAAACTCCAATACTCCACAAATCAACTAAAAAATCATAAATTATGCAAAATAAAACAGCCCATCAAGAGAAACATCACAAAACCTCATTAATGTGTTCATTAACACCAATACCCACATAATTGATACCCCAAAACTCCACAACATCAACTAAAAAAATAAAAAATTAAGCAAAATAATACAACCCATCAAGAGAAACCCCACAAAACATCAGTAATGTATTCAATTAACACCAATACTCGTATACCCAAGACCCCGAAACTCTACAAAATCAGCTAAAAACTCACAAATTAATCAAAAAAAAAAAAAATCTTGGATTAGCTATATTTCATACCTTGATATGAAGAGTCCCACCACCAAATTCGCTGCCACTTTTGTTATGGAACTCCATCCAAGCTCTTGTCTCATAAAAGCAAGAGCCTTTCCACTCCAAAGTATCATTAGAGGACGAAGCAGAACCCACGAAAGTGGGCAGAAGATCCACGGCACTGTGGAGAGAGTTGAGGATAGGCCACGAGAGTTGTCTGGGCAAGAGTGGAAGCACATCTTTTGGATGGAACAGTGCTTTCAAGGCATTAACGTTTGGAGCGAAGAACAGAGATGAGATGACGAGGATGGTGATACAACACCAGGACGAAGACAAAGGTGCCATAGCCATAGCCGTGGATGGTATATCTCTAGAGAGAGAGAGAGAGAGAGAAAGAGAGAAGATGGAGTGACGATGGAGGTCTCCTCTCTTTCTCTATCTCCCTCAATATCTTTACCTTTTTCTCATTTTCTGATCATCATCGCCAAAGAAATTCGAAACCCCACCGTCTTCATTATTGTTGGACTTTTGGCAATTAGAGCAAGCAGATGGGTCGGGTTTGGTCGGAGCTCCATAGAATTGAGATAAGTAGGTGTAAATTTATTTGTAACTACTTTTTATTATATTATTATATACTTTAATAAATTTATATATAATATTAAGAATAATAATATAATTGAGAGTAATTATAATATTTTTGGAATATCTCTATAGTTTTTAATATAATTAAATATAAATAATTGAGATGTTAATTGTAATTGGATTGGATGGGTTTAGAAGCAAGACATATATTTGTTTTAACTCAAGCTAATTGATGGGTTGAATGAAGGACATTTCAATCTAAATCCAACTTACTTAAACTTAACCAATTGTGAAGGAAAATTAGAATTTAAAGAAAAAAAAAATAGAAGAGGAAGAAAAATTCCAACTTTTTGTTAAACATATAACATTATAATATTACAAAATGAAATTGGTTTGAAAGGATTTGTTTATTTTTCTTTTCTTTCTCATGAGTGAGGTTGTGATTAGGGAAGAGTTAATTATAGACCAAAGGGGGCTTTTGAGTTGAGGGGACAAAGTTACTATTACTCTCCATGCCAATATTTTAACTATTTAAAAAAAATTCATAAATTTGTGTTACATGTTTATTATTTGTGAACAATTCTTGAATGAATTTTTAAATTCGTTACAAAATTTAAATTTATGAAAAATACTATAACACCAGACACTTTAATCAGAAATTAAAAATCACACTGTATCCGAAATTTTTAATATTTTTAGTATTAAAAATTCATACAATTCAAAAATAAAATTCAAATTCAAATTAGTCAATTGCTAAAGAAATTTGTACCTAACATGGTTTAAATCTTATCATCTAACATCGTCTTCACTTATAGCCCATGCCCCAATTATTCACAGAGGAAAAATACAAATAAAATAAAAAAGAGAAGGAAATCAAGGGAATGGGAAGAGGTTTGATCAATTTTACAATTAAATATTGGATGAAGAGAAATTGAAAAAGTTTGCCATATTTGTTAACTTTTGAGTTCAATAATATGTTGGATGGCTTTCTTTTGTGAAATATATATATATATATATATATATACATATATTCAAATGGGTGTGTGAATATAACTTGGAGTTTTGCTTCTCTGAGAAGGAAAATACCACTCATATTCAAATGGGTGTGTCGTTGTTAGCTGACATCAAATGGGTGTTTTATATATGGATGCTTCATGACTCGAATATTCCTCAACCGATATCGTTGCTTGTGGGTAACCTTTTTCTCTTTTGTCCACACTTTGTGGGATATTCTATAAGAATTCCTTGACTACTATTTTGGTCCCCAATATTTTTGGAATTGAGATTCATTTCCTTAAGTTCTTTCTCACAAGTTAGAGGCTGAAAAGATACCACCTATGCTATAATAATATAATTATTATTTCATAAAATTTTGAATAACATAAATTTAAAATAAAGCCCTAAGTTGTATTTAAAGAGAATACCAAATAGAGACGGCTACTGCGTGTTTGAAGGATTTTGTAAAGACCAACCCAATTACTTGAATTCAAGGTTTGGATATCCATATTATTTTTATCTTTCTCTCTCCCCTTTTTTTTTTCTTTTTTTCTTTTTTTATATATCAAACCCTATTCTTTAATTTGTAAGTTAGGCCTTCCCACTTCAATTTTTAATTTTTTATAACTAGTTAAATAAGGTTTTAGATGAGCATAAACTTTGACTTAGTAGTTCATGTCATCTCATTATAGGATAACGTTTTGCATTCTATTCCTTGTGAATGAGAATTGACCCATTTGTTGGTCCCCACCCTATTAGCTAGCAACTAATGACTAACCCTACTGATATATATTGATTGACAAAAAATAAATAAAAAGTTTTAGATTTCTATCTTCCTCCTAAACGACAAAAATAAATAAATCTAGCTAGTATGCTCGATTGACCTAGGGTCGTTTGCATTAATTTTCTTTAAATCATTTTTGAAGTTCAAAATTCTATTTGTTATAAGAGATGAAGTAATAATTACATTTAGACAACTTGCAAAGTAATAAAATGATTAGCAAAAATTTTATGCTATTGTATCCCAACTTTTGCCATAGTTATTTTCAGTATGAAATTTTTTGTACATGAATACATTTTTTGACATAATTCTAAATAGATATGTGAAAAGATAGTTCTTTAAAAGTGATTTTATTTTAGAGAAAGCTAACATAAACGGACCCCTAGTAGCATGTATTCTGGCTTTTAATGGAGAAGTCTCAAGTTCAAACATATCAAAATACATCAATAACTATATACTAATATTAGAAAAAAAAAAATTAAAATAGGAATAGGTTGGTATCATTTAGCAAAAAAAAAAAAAAAAAAGACCTTTATTAGAAGAGTTCGTTTAACATAAAAGAAGAGCATTATTATTATTATTACTCCGTATTATTATTTGACAAGCCATATGCATAAGTAGGTCAGTCATTAGTTGTTAGTGAGAAAATGAGGCAACAAATGGAGAAAACTCTTGTTCGTGAGAAATAGAACCTGAAATTGATCTCATTCCATACAAAGAGAAACATGAAGTACTGAACCAAAATGCATATTAAAAAAGAAAATATTAGTGGCTCGGTTTCTTACAATAATCCAAAAAGAAGTTAAAATTTTTTTATTATAAAAGAATTTAATTTATATAAAAAAAAAGAATTTAATTTATATATATATATAAATAAATAAAAAACACCCTCAAATGTGACACATTGTGTGGTCTTCGTCTATAACGCATCAGCTACTACAATTGGTAAAGACTAGAGGCTATCCTTCCAGAATAACCTTCAAGTCTTCAACAAACGTGCGACCCAAATTCACTACATGTCTTTTGCGACTTCCATAACCCCACGCATCCTCTCTTCACACCACACCATTCCCTCTCTCTCTCACTCCAGCTCTTTCCAGAGCCACTATTTCAACTTATATATGCTATCTTCTCTAAGCCTAGCTTTTAGCATTGGTTTCTCTTACCCACCCATTCTTCAATGTCTATCTTACCTCAAAACAAGCACCCTTGGTCGTTACACCATGTTCACACGTGCCACCATTCTCTCCTCCCCGCACGTGTCTACTGCTCAGCTGCCGCCACCACCAAACCCAGGCGGCGCAACCCAGATCGACTAGCCATCGAACCACGACTTGTCACACCACCAACCATAGCCCCAGCCACGGTTCGTCCAATGCTTGATGACCCAACCTTGCAATCAACATGGGCTCATCGTGCATGGACGGCAAGTGGGTGCACCACAGTGCTCATTCCTCTAGCCAAGTCTATAATGGGTGCAGCCGATTCACATATGTGGGTGGAGCCCATGTTAGCTGGCTTGGTTGGGTACGTCCTGGCTGATCTTGGGTCCGGGGTTTACCATTGGGCCATTGATAATTATGGTAGTGCCTCAAGTCCAATTTTTGGTACCCAAATTGATGCTTTCCAAGGCCATCATAAGTGGCCATGGACCATCACTCGCCGGCAATTCGCTAACAATTTACACGCCCTTGCACGATCCGTGACCTTCGTTGTGCTTCCAATGGACCTTATGATCGATGATCCGACATTGAACGCATTCGTTGCCGTGTGCTCGGGCTGCATTATGTTTAGCCAGCAATTTCATGCGTGGGCCCATGGTACAAAGAGCCGGCTACCGCCTTTGGTGGTGGCATTGCAAGATGTGGGATTACTAGTATCGCGATCGCAGCACGCCGCACACCATCGGCCGCCTTATAACAATAACTACTGCATAGTGAATGGACTATGGAATGAGTCTTTGGATAAGCTAAAGGTATTTGAGACATTGGAGATGATCTTGTTTTTTAAGCTCGGGGTGAGACCCCGGTCCTGGACTGAACCCAACTCTGAGTGGACCGAAGAGACCCAAACCCCATCTTCTCATATAACAACCAACTAATTTTATTTTTTCTTCTTCTTTTTCCTTTTTTTGCTTTCTAAAATGCATGGTTGATGGATAGATTCATTTGCAAAATGCAAGGTACATATTTCATATATATCTTTCTGGTGCTTAATTTCCATTGGTACATAACATTGTGGTCTTTGGGGCCCAGCCCACGTATTCAAGGAATTTTTCAAATTTGGTGTACTCTCATGCTCCTATGATTCTTGAATTTTTATTTTTATTTATTTATTTTTGCTTGTTAATGGTTGGTTATTACTTGATAGTGAGTTAATAATGGAGACACGCCAGGGGCGTCCCCAAAAACCTGTCTGGATGTAGCCAAAAATCATATGAAAAGGGTATTAGCACATGTCAGAAAAGGTCATTCACTCATTCCACTATATTAACCCTATTGTCCAGCAAAAATAAGAGAGAGAGAGTAGAAACTCACACAGGTTGAAATGGAAAGAGAAACGGCACAGATCACTTTCTGCCCAATGTCTACTTATAAAAAATGAAACTAACAACAAAGTTCAACATTCACTTGGATCAACAGGCATTACAAAAGTTGATTAACACTAAACAATTCCTTCGTTTTCTGTTTTTTTTTTTTTTTTTTTTTTTGTGTGTGGGGGGGCGCATAAAATACTTCTGAATACATTATGGTGAGGAAAGATTCGTGTAAGAGATCAACTTTTGAGAGTATCAGCTCCAACTGAAGAAGATATAGAAGAGACACAGGGAAACCAGTACCGTCGTTTTCCATCTCTATGACCATCGTCAATCATTGCAAGCCCTTCCTGCATTGATCACCAGGGCTTAATGAGCTCCAAGGTCTTCAACTAAAGTAATTTTGCAAAAAAGGAGGGTGGTAGAAAAGAATACAGTATAAATAAATAGGCCAACAGTAGGAAAAACTTACATCTAATAAAGTGTCAAGGGCATCAATAGCACGGCCAGAGGACCAAGAAAACCGTCTCTCTACTTCTTCAACAGTCACGAAGCCTTGAGCCTAACAGAACAGGAAGAGCAATGCAATTGTAAATGATCATACCACTGAAGATACAAAAACTTTGCAAACCAATAATATTGTGTTTCACTGCTCAGATTGCAGCCAATTACACTCCCCAATTTGGATAAATGTGAATTGTCCACCCACATGTTGCAAATCAAACAAGTTAGCTTCACACCATAGGTGCAGCTTCATATGCTCAAACTGAGGTTTATGCACACTATCTCACCTCAGATCACTAGTAGATTTCTATGAGCAAACTTGGCAACAAAGTCAGAAATCCCTCTATAACCATAACTGTCTCTCAGAGAGAGAGAAAGAAATTAGATATCAGCAAACTCCAGGATGCTTTTCACATTAACCAAATCATTAAATAATTCAAAACAAATAAAATTTGTAGCTTATGATGCTTTCCTATATAGCCAGCCAAATGATTAAAATTACTAAAATTAAAAAATATTACTTTGAGATTGAGCAGAAATGCAGAATAAAAATGAAGAAAGTCTGCTAACCACTACCTACATTGAGTTACGTATGCCATTGTATAAGATAAGTCTCTAATTCAGTCTATTTGTCGCATGGTAGTTTTGTGCTTTGTTATTATTTTGTAATTGGTTTGCCATTACAATTTGGATGCACGGTGCCATTAGGGATGTCAACGGGGCAGGGCAGGGCGGGTTTGCCTTTTCCAATCCCGTCCCATTAATAAAAACCTTTTCCCAAACCCAACTTAAAGCGGGGCGGGAAGGGATGGGACGGGTTTCTTGTTGGGTTTTTGAAAATAATTAAAATATTTTTTAAACTTTAATAATTTTATTTTTTTTAAACAAACTCTACCCATAATCTCAACAAATTTGATTTCAATCTTGAATTACAAGTATTTGTAATAAAGATATATATATTTATACACACTAACATGGTAAAAAGAATGGAAAAACTAGAAAGGAAAAAAAATATTAAAACAATAAATATTGTGAATAAACAAGAAAGATTTCAAGTACAGCTCTTTATATGTATATTCGGGGCGGGGCGGGGCAGGTTGGAGTGGCCATATCCCATTCCCGTCCCAAACCCTATAGGGTTTTCAAATCTCCTTCCCAACAAGGGCGGGGCAGGGCGGGTTACCCATTTAACCTATCCCATTGATATCCCTAAGTGCCAATGCTCGATTCCAAGACTCTTCAAACGAATGAGAATGTCTTTCAGTCCTTTGGAAATGCTTCGCACTGCACCATTTAATATGCATGAATCCTTCTCTCACATCTCAAAAATAAAAAACCAGTTGTTTACAATTTTTTTCCTCCTCAAACAGTCTCTCTAAAGGCATGCAAGATCCAATACAATCCATTCAGGATAGTCCCGCCAGAACACGCAACTAAGTTATTTGAATTTCAAAAGTTCAACATTTTTAGCCGTTAATGCATTATACAAAATTTTAAACTGCAAGCTCAAAGGCCTTAATTATTCAGGTACTCTCATGGAGACCAAAAGCTGAATGAGAAGATCTTCATAAAGCAAATATACTACGAAGCCACTTTAAGGAATATAAGAAATAGCAAAGAATTTTTATATGATAAAATATTCCAAGATAAAGTTTAAGGAGAAAGTTGACCATAGAATTACCTGAGCCAGCTCTAAAATTTCATTATGGTCCTTGTTCAACTCAGTTGGAACAGATCGAACAAGCTTTTTCTTTCCAACAGAAATAACCTCAAAGCCACTACCCAATACCTGAAAAGATTCATGTACTAAATATTAGAATTACACAAGCAACAAGCATGCCGCTTTGAAAAAGCAACCGGAGGTTTGTAAAACAAGTCCATCAATGATCACACAATTCAGATGTTCCATTTACTTTTAACAAGAAAGTCATAGCACTGAGATATATCTGAATAAATAATATTACTCGAAACAAAGAAAAATCTAATATGCTCTCTGGCAGCTGGTAACATGGTAAATCATCTACAAATAGCTTACCTATAATTTTGTCTTGCTTCCGAAAAAGGGGTGTATAGATATAAGCATTCAGGTGAAGGTATCCATCATTATATAGGTACTAGTTGAAAGTCATTGTAATATTCAGTTGTTGGACTTCAACAAAAGCATTCATCTTTTTCTACCAAAAAGAATGTGATGAAGCTAGAGAACAGTATGATCAAATTGGTTGACTATACACTAAGGAAATCCTCTAGGCAACATTGCATGGACACCAAAAGCTAGTAGATTGTGAGTCTGTATTTGTGAAAGATCCAGAGAAAGAAATATAAAGAGTGGGTTTTTTTTTTTTTTTTAAATATATATCAGCAAATACAAAGAGTTAGTTGCTCAACATGTTCCTACTAAAACCTTTCTAAATGCCCAAAATTTGAAAATAATTAGCAAAGAAACCATTTTCAATTATAAATGATTTGATTTAGTAGCTTTGCAACTGCTCATATAATTAGATTCATGCAAAAGTTTAATATATTAGTCAAACCATACCCCCCCCCGGGCGGCCCAAGGTGGGTAAAAAAGAAACCCAAAAAAAGAAGAAGTTGGTTAATACATATAAAAAGGAAAAGATAAATAAAACATTTCTCCCCTTGCCTTCACTCCTATATTTAACACTATCCTGAATTAAGCACCTCATACTCACATCAGATTCTGAAAGCCAATGAATGTGGGGTACCCCAGACCATCACCTACTCAATGTATACGGGCAGAATGTGGGGTTCCTCAGACCTATTCAATGTGTACAGGATGTATGCTATCAACATTAGCAAAAAAACTCAACCACAAATCCACAATACCTTCAGCTTACTTATGGCACGCAAGCAGTCATCCTCAGACACAGCTTCACGGGCACTTTTCCGTCTCTGACAAAGCAGATTGCACAGTTCCTGCAAGTTGATCAAACCCCCATTGTGGGGTCTTGTCGCCAAGCAAATGTCAACAATTTGCACTCCTGTCTAGCCAAGTAGCTACATCTCAGTATTGACATTCTAGAAAATATCTACACAAAAACCCTTTATGTAAAGGAACACACCCAGGACAAATATTACAAAAATAGTTCAGACTTCAGAGACTTTTGTTATAAGATATGCAACAGGATCAAGAAGATTGATACCAACCAAGTTCATAATAGAAGTCTCCAATTCCTAACAGCTCTGCCCAGAAACCCTTATTTGAGGCTAGGGGATCTACACCTACTTTAGCACACATCTCATGGAACTGAGATCTGAATGCAGGGTTCTTGCGAATGTCATTCTGCACCAGCCATATCAACTGTCAGTACATTTCAATATTTTCATCATCTAATGCTAAACATATTATAATGACAGTCTTAAATTTAAAATTCCTAGAATGAATTTGAAATTTCATAGATAAAGATTAGCAAGTAGCTCCAAATCTTTCCCTGTGACAGCTGCAGCATGCTCAATTGTACAGAGAAAAATACCACAGGAGGAACACAAAGAGGAAGAGGGCACAAAATAACAAAGCCACATTTGGATCTTGGAAAGTAGGAGGGAAAATGAAGGAAAGGAAAAAGCCCAAAATTGCTTGAAAATGCCTCTCATAAGCAATTTTTATCATTTACCTCTCATTTCCCTCACTCTTCCCGAGATCTAAACAGAGGCTAAAATCAAGAAAAAACAGACAAGGAGAAATACATCCTCTACACACAACAACAATCTAAAAGCAACCCTTCTAGCCAAGGGAACACGAAAGCCACACGACCACATCACCTGTATATGTTATTTAGATAGCACAGCTAACCCAGAAATCCTCAAGATGTTTTTATAAATGAAACTAACAACATTACGTTTACACTTTCTTTGCCTTCTTCGCTTTCATAAACCAAAAACATATTTTATAAAGTGCATCCGAATAATCGAATATATTCTAAGAAACAAAACTAATAACATTAGATATTAGCAACACACCAACAAAAGCAACCTTAGAATCTAAATCAGACATCACAAATCATTGCACTAGCAGGAAATTCAAACTCGTAGCAATTTCACCCAATTTTTACCCCAATAATTATTAGAAGCACTGATCCGAATTCAAATTTCGCCGAGTTATAAAATTATAAAAATAAAAACTTGCAATATGCAAGAAAACCATGCCAGAATAGAAAATTAATAGGACAATTAAAAAGATTTCAATGATTTAGCCATACACCAAATCTAATAAGATAAGCATATATATATAGACATAATGGACCTTGTGTTTACGAGCAAAGTCTTCTAGCTGAGAACGAAACGTAACGAGCTGTTCTTTCATGAGATCGGTCCTTATCTTGGCTACATTTTCCCCAAGCAAGCGGTATTGATCCTGCAAAATTATATATTAAAAAAGAAATCAACAACAAACTTACATATGTCTATGTGTGTGATCGCAATATAGAAACAGAAGGCTTAGGGTGTGTGAGTAGAAATGGCTTGGAAACAAACCCTAGCAGCAGCTGCCGTCTGTAAACCACCAATTCCAGGTCTTCTCCTCATTCTTTATGTATATATGTATTGTATAATCTGAAGATTTTCGTTCTCTTTGGTGTTGCCGTAGAAGCTGAATCACGACTAGCTGCAGAGGAGGGAGGGAGAGAGAGAGAGAGAGCTCTCCTGGATGTTGCCGTAGAAGTTGAATCACGGTTCACGACCAGGTATGGAGAGAGAGAGAGAACGAGCCAGCGCGGGCATGGGAGCGCGTTGGATTCTAGACAACGGCTTGCGAGAGATGGCTTACCTTGTGAAATTAAGATTTATGAAATATGTTTACAACAATTGAGAACAACAATCAGAGTGGCGCAGCGGAAGCGTGGTGGGCCCATAACCCACAGGTCCCAGGATCGAAACCTGGCTCTGATAAAGAGTAGCTTCCAACTTCCCACAATATTTTTTTCTTTAAATTTGTTTTTAATTTTAGTTTTTAAAGAAAATAAATTAATGGTTGAGATGACCTAAAATTGGTTCAAATTCCTTTTGATACAATCAACAACAGCATACATCTTAATACTTATTAATAGCCTATTTGTAGTATGTATTCTAATTTTGTGAAAAAAATATATTTTTTGAATTCAAGTACATAAGAGTTCATCGATACTCTATTTGTTAATAATATCACAATCCAAATATTTGTGTTTTGATTTCAGCCATTGGATTAATTTATTAACTGATTTCATCCATTAGATTACATAATAAGAGGTCTAATATTTCTATTCATTAGGAGCAAATCAAAATTCGGACAAACACCGTTGAGGTTAAGATGCGGGATCGGGAGCCGGCAGGTTGACGAAACCTAGTAAGCACACTATCACAACCTGGAACGTAAGCATTTTTAATTCTCTCATCCAGCATTTGCTATGGATTCTTACTTCTTAGACATTTAAGAGATTAGACACTATCCATTATCGGTTGGTCATTTTGAGATGACAAGCGCCTCAACAATGTGCTGAAATAAGACATTGGCAGTTTCAGTGGTAAATGGAAATGAAATGCATCACATCATCCTAGTCCATCCTTTTAATCCATACAGATATGAGATATCTCACCATCAAACAAAAACTTTTATATTTCAAAATGAGCTATTAACCAAAACTGTAGTACAAAAGTTACAAATATCAATGCTGCCAGAGCCAAGCTCCAAATAAAATAAAAATACCTATCTAATTCAGGAGACAATTAACTTCAAATTTTTGGTATGCATCTGTAATCTCGATTGTTGTTATGTAGAAGAAAAGAAAAACAAAAAGAATTCTGTTTCATTTCCCATCGCTTGGTAATCCCATTTCTTGTTTAATGGGTCGATCAGGAACTTAACTATGCTGATACCCCTGTTGCTTCCTTTGGTATCAAAAATAGGAAAGCAATTGGGATGAAAGTGCAGAAGACTATAATGGCGATACCTAAAAGAAGTTGGTCAAAAGAACCTGAAGAAATGTTTAGAACTGAAGCTAATCCAGCACCTACAAATGCTCCCACTGTCGACCCAAGATTGCTTATTGACATGAAGAGGGCAAATAAGGTCCCTTCAATTCCTGGTGGGCATAGCTGTCCCGATAAAATCAAGAATGGCATAGTCCTGCAGTTACATGGACGATAGTAAGAAATGCAGTCAGTCACTTTTGTTAATGCAAGGACAGATTTATGCATATATAAACCAGGGAATGTAAGCATTATTTCTCTATCCAGTAGGAGAAATAGGCATCTGAGGCAAGAAAGCACGTACTTGAGTTGATTGATTGCATCAGCAAGAGCAGACCCACATAGCACCATCATCTTGTCTGATATGCCGAACGCAACATTGGATCGAGACACCAAAACAATATCAAGGAGACTTGAGAAAACCAAACCAATATGCGCCCACCTGCATCATGTTTTCTAAATCAGGATCAATGAAGCACCAGCAGTTAATCAGAGAAGGCACAATTCTACCTAAGAAATATGAACTGAACTACTTACATGAGTATTTTTCGTAACTTCATGTTCTTGAAGTAGCGATTATAAATCAAGGTTCCAAGCATGAGGCCTAACCACCCGACAACACGGACTGTCCCCAGAAATGATGCTTCCAAGTTCAAAAACTCTGTCCGGTAATAAAACATGACTGTTGCGAGGTTTGGAATAGTAAACTGTGCTAGGAAAAACCATGCCATCGGTCTGGCCTTCCGAAGAAGAAATTAAAAAAAAGTAATCATAATTAAAAAATTTTAAAAAATCCATAGAAAATAAAATGGTGAATATAATAAATTTACAGTAACAGCCAAATTGAACCCATGGACAACCCAATGTCAGATAGAAACATTTGGGATGATTTCTATCTATCTATGCCAAAGCCTGATCCTATCAGATGATTTGATCACCCATTCTGCAGACTTTTCTGGACCATTCATCAAATCTGTTTTGAATGACCATGATCATCCCATAGGTTTCGCCTCTCAAAGAGGGACACAATGACTAGTAATCATTGACTACCATAGGATCAACCAGCTGAGTACTGCAAAATTTATCACTAGTTCACTACTTACCTAAAAATGATTGGCTGTCTAAAAGCATGGCACAAACTATAAGTGGCCGCCTTCAAAGAGTGGAACCATCGTAATGCTGGTGAGCCATCTTTTTTTGGAGTCTGAGCTTCACTTGAGCTGACCATTCTATTTTTGCTGTTCTTTTTGCTCTTCTTTCTCCTTGAAGTGCTGATTTTAGACTTTTGATCTAAGAAAATGTCTTCAGTCAAAACACTATCATTACCATTCGCCAGATGGGAGCCTCTTGAATTAGAAAACTCGGGCACAACTTTACTGCCTACAGAATTGTCCTCGACCAAACCACATGATAATAGCTGTATGGTTGGGAGTACAGAGAATAGAAGAAATATTATGCTTATCTGTAAGTTCTTTAATGCATAACCTCCTAACAGACTCCCACATATGCCACCAAAAGCCATTGCCAACCAAGATATTGACTGCAGATCTCCAGCAAATGCAGCCCTGACAAACGTTAGCTGGAAAATATCAAGTCATTTTCTTCAAAGGATAAACAAAAAGACAGACTCTGACACTCAATCAACAAATTGCAAAAAATACATTTAGCAAACATACGGGGGTATGTGTGCCATGCAGGAGATCCATAGATTCAGAGTAGAAACAAAACAAATATAGCTATCTTCTTCTTGGATGGAAGAAGATATTCCGCCGTATTAGATTTGGTGGAGGAAATCTTCCATTTGGGCAAATCATTGACATGCAAGCACCCCAAGGTAGGGGAGTCAAAAAGCAAATGGTGCATATGGCTTCATGTGTCAATTGTTTCTCCTGTTTTTAAATATACTGTACTTGCAGACTAGTCAATATTTAACCTATGTTCCATGTGCAGTTGTCCACAGATTAGAAAAAAGAATAAAAATGAACAAACTTACAGCTCAAATCTTACTGCCTCTGCAATCATTGCGTCAACCACGACATCTGCCATGGCAGAGCCCAGGTTTTGCACGGTTAAGAAGATCATGAGGTGCGTTTTGGAACTTCTTAAGGTTGCATTGGTGCCTAAAATGAGCCACGGAAAAAGAGATAGCACAGTTGCAATCACCAAGTATGGAATCCTTTTTCTCCCTCTAATTGGGATGCAGTCAGACAAAATTCTGCATAAAGCATACACATTCAGAGTTCATCAGAAGAATAAATAAATAAATAAAGCTATTGTGACGTGGATTAATGTGTTGGGTGCCAGCAATTGACAACTTCACCCATATAGAAGTTTCAATAATGTAGTTGTTTGTCCTGTCACTCATGCAGTATAAAACAAAGTTATTTATAAAGCTACCAAAGCAACCGTTTCCTAACTTGCTGGTTACCTTGAAATTCATTGTTTGAGGATTTTTTAAGCCATGCTTGGATGTTCCCACTAAACGACATCTTATATCATGATTTACATGGAATTTGACATGGGTCCAAACTGCTACTCATAGCATTGGAAGAAGGTCAAAGCATAAGATTTTATTTACTATTTTGAAATACCATAGCACATTTTTAAGTGAAGACAAATTTTTCACAATCATTCCATTTTTTGTTTTGTAAAGACTTCATTGCAAAGGTCGGACTGTTCCTTGAAATGCTATGGAAACCAAAATTGATTTCATTCCCATGGGACTATGAAATACCCCCTTATTTGTTTATTTATTTATTCTAAATAATAGTGCTGCCGCTATGAACAATTGTATTTTGGTTTACTTTAATCTACTTGCATCAATGTGGAGAGGCCATGTGCAAGTGCTCTTGGAGTTGCTGTTCAGAGGACCAATTTCTGTTAATGTTGCTGATGAACACATCTGTTTTCCAAGTTATACGATTTTTAAATAATAATAATAATAGTAATAAACCAATCTATGCCTAGGGAGGGGATTTGGCATTCCTAATTATGCAGTTTATATTCAAGAGTACAAGATAAACCCATACCCATATAATGGTTTTATGCTCCATGGAAAGAATGCTATTGTGACCACAAATTGGGAGGCTGAGGGCGACAACTTTAGCCTGTCTTTCAGCTGGTAAGAAACTGCCGTCCATACAAAAGATCTGAAACCCTAAATTCACATATTCATGAAGCTAAATATCAGAAAAAGAATCTAACGATAAGGAAATAAAACTTAAAAATAAAAACCAATTACTCTTATAGAGAAGCCACCAAAATTCAAGAAAACATTTTGACATTCATTGAACTCGACAATGTTCAAACATTTTCTAATGACACCCACGAAAATGAATACAGACTCTTCGCCATAACATCACCCACAATCACCAAAACAACAAACCGTCAAAAACCCAGAAACCCAAACCAACAAATTCACAGATCTTTCACATCCCAGAAACCGAAAAGCCCCATGTATAGTATAGATAAGCATACAAGTATTATGAGAGAGAGAAAGATGATCCGAACCTGTGTGAAGTAAATCAAGCAGATGAGCCATAGAAATGAAGCCCCGAATGCAATTCGCAGCTTTTTCAACCATTGAATCATTTTTTCTCCCTGCTTTCAACACCACAGCACCTATTCCTTCTTCATCAACTATCCTCTCTTCGACTCTTTCTCTAACTCTAGATTCTGTCTTTGAAGGGCATTCATACTTTCCATATATAAGCTTTCTCTCTCTCCAACAGTTTGGCTGGAGTTATTCTCTTCGTTTGACGTCTTCCACCCGCCATCTTGAAATGAAATGAATGCACGCCAGGACAAATTAAACTATATTTGTCCGAAATTTGTGTGTGTATATATATATATATATATATATATAAAACTGCAATGAGTTGCAGTCCGGACTGTAAGTGGATTGTATGGCTATTTGGTTATGTTCAGGTGGTCGGTTCCAAATTTCGACCGTTGGATATGATGCTTACCCCCTGCATGCCATGCCTGCAAAAAATCATGTCGATTCGACGGTCGAAATTCTGTAAACCAACCTTAAGCAGACTGAAATTACCAAGTACCATATATAAATTTCATTTTTGTTTAAGTCTGTTTTCACAAAATTCCAACCGTCGGATCGGCATGATATTTTGCAGGCGTGGCATGCAGGGAGTGAGCATCATATCCAACGGTCGATTTTGTAATACCAGCCTTAAGCAAACTGAAATTACCAAAGACTATGTATAAATTTCATTTGTGTTTAAGGCTGTTTTTACAAAATTCCAACCGTCGGATCGCCATGATTTTTTGCCGGCGTGGCATGCAGGGAGTGAGCATCTTATCCAACGATCACAATTTGGAACCGACCACCGAAACACTGCCAAATGACCGTGCAGTCCAGTTGCAGTCCTGACTGCAACTAATCGCTGTTTTATATATATATATATATATACACACACATACAATTTGTTAAACTATATATATATTAGAACATCATATTAAAATTATATACAATAATTCTATTAAGAGGCCCTCCTAAAACATACTCCAATCTATATCCCTCTAGACATTTGCATTTGTAATAGGTGGTCATATTTTACTTTCAGACTAGTTAATTTGAATTTATTATACAATTCCATTAGCTCATTCAACGTGCATATTCTAAGTAGTAAATTTTTTGAGCTTGTTTCAAAATGAATTTTAAGATAAACTAAAATTTTGTTTTTGAATTTATTAATTTTATCAAATCAAATTTAAATTTACTATTCGATTCAAATTTTATAACCGCATCAATAATCTACGGACAGTTCTATCCGCCCTCCCTCTTCGTCATTCCTCGGTGCATCTGACGAACTTGGAACATTTATTTTGAAAAATCGATCGTTGGATTTGATGCTCTACTTATATGTATCATAAATGCAAAAAATCACATTGATCTAATGGTCGATTTTTCAAAAAATAGATTATGACAGTTTTTCATAAATTTTTCATTATAAATTACTATTATTTTCAAAATTATATAAATCGGCCGTTTAATCAATATAATTTTTTGCATTCATGATAAATATAAGTGAAACATCAAATTCAAGAGTCGGTTTCTTGAAATACTTTTTTCAAGTAAGTCAGATGCATTAGAAATAATAAAGAGAGATAACAAAAAGGAATGACCAATGAAATTTTTCATAATCTATTGATATGATAAAAATATATTATTATTCAATTATTATTAACGAAGAAAAGTTTTCTATGTTTGATTAAGAAAAAGTAATAATTAATAGTTTTGGTAGGAATTTTAGAAGAGACCACGTCAGCATGGCCCCACCTGGTGGGGACCTGCACTCCTGTGACTGAACACGTCAAACACTCCTATCAAATGTCGCCAAGTCAGATCTGGTGACAGCCGTCTAAAATATATTATGTTGATTTTTTATATATTTGACCTTTAAGGGAGAATGTTTAATGTTTATCTCCGTGACCAATCAGATGATTTCACGTCATCATATAAAAAACTCTGGACAAATCATAACATGTTTCATTCAAGTTACCAATTTCTATAAAAATAATAAATAAATAAGGAAAATAAAAAATAAATTATCTAGACCTAATTCTTAGACAATTGGATAAAAAGTTCATTCAAGTTTGCTCATAAAATACAATTATGTTTGAATTTATTTTTTTTAAATTCATTAATTTATCGAACTAAAATAAAAACTCAAAAACTGCACGAATATTAAAACAATAATGAGACCAATTATTATATCCGATGGGGGTTGTGTGGATAAATTTTAATCATATTTTATTTTTTATATTTTATTTTATTTTATTTTTATCAATAAGATATTCAAATTTTCGACATAATTACTTATATATGAGTATGACATCAGAAATACACCTAAATTATGGCTGACCCATAGAAAGGAATCAAACTTAAAACCTCTTAAAATCTTGAGAAAATTATCCAAAAATTTCTGAGTTTGGAGATTTATACCGCGAGGTCCAATTTTATACCATAAGATCCATGAAAATTCCAAATTCGTTTGTCTATTTATTATGTTAAAATGATTCTTAGACTTAGTGGTATAAAACACTTATGTAAGGGACTTATGCGTATATAATCCAAAAATCTTTTACTTCTGTCTCAAAATTTTGAGACATAGAATCAAGACCAAATATTCTAATCCAAAGTATTTAATAATTTTACTTTCAACATTCATAAATTTTAAATGATTTGAGTCACCAAATCAAGATTTGGTAACAAACGGTTGAACGATGAAGTATACTAGTGGAGTTTCTTGGAGAGGAGTGAATTAAGCCCCATTGATCGAACTGCACGAATATTACTCTGTAAACCAGCATTTGGTACTTCACTTCTGTAATTGATTTGAAAATCACTGAAATGTTATTTATAACTAGGCTTGTTCAATTCCCTCTTTTTTGAAAAAAAAAAATTTATTTAAAAGTCTCTGAATTTAGAGTTTTATACTAGAAGGTTCAATTTTATACCTTGGGATCCTTTAAATTTTCAAATTCCTTTGCTTCTTTGCTTATTTGTTATTATGTTCACAAAAAATAAAAAATAAAAAAATCTACATAGAGTAATATAAAACGCTTATTCCAAAGATTTATAAATATAATTTTTTTTTTTTTTTTTTTAACCTGACAATGAGATTATTCAAGCCAATCTCAAGATGGAAGGGTAGAATTTATTTCAGAACATCCATAGGTAGCTGCATCATGGAGTACATTTTATAATAATGTACCATGGTTGATTTTGGGCATGGTTTATAATAATCTTAGCTGACAGTTTCAACTCAGAAATGCCCCACCCAAAAAAGTTCCAAAATATTAACTCCTAATAATGTAACTTGTATATTTAGGTTGAAAAACAGCTTCTGATATACCTTTTAATAGGGTTGATCTTTTAAGATGGTCTGAATCCATGACAAATTGTTCAAGAAAATTGGTACCCTGGTCAAAAGGTGGATCCATAATCAACTTCTAAATATCACTGGGTACCAGTCACTGAAGCATAAAATGATATCACAACCATCTAATTAACATGCATAATGAAAGAAAATTAATAATACCTATAATAGTAAAGAAGAAAACAAGGGAGGATGAGGCATAAATCACCTAGCAATGGTCACGTCATGCAGAACCTCAACTATGGAAAAAAGCTTGACTCCTTTAAGATTCAATACCCTGCTGAAAATTGTAATATAACTAACCAGCTTGACATTTCTACAGCCAATTCAACCTTAAGTCATACATTTCAATCCCAGTTCGAACACACATAATTAAATTGATGGTTACTGAACAAGCACATATGTACGATAAATATGATTTGATATACACCAAGCTTACAGGACTCAAATGCAATACATTGGAGCATTGGCGGGCCGATAAACAAAAGGTCTGATGGTGTGAGAATAACCTGATGGATGATTGTAGCTAAACTTTACACCTGAGCTGCCATCCCCTAAATGGTTGCAGTGCTCATGGAAGCTGCTGATAGGTCTTGCCAGACACGCATCCCAGCGGTCACTCTCTGGCATTGTCTCTGCCACTGTGTACATCCCCTTAGCATTTGTGAATGCCTGATAATTTAGAACTTCTCCGGATTTTGTAATGCAAAGAACAGCTACCTCAGCACCTGCACCAAAACAACCAAAACCACCCCTTCTTTACACCTAATTGAATATAAATATGACCTACAAAGTCCAAAGTTTGATGGGTGTTTCATGGTAATAGAAATTGCACGTTAAGTAACAGTTAATGTTTTAAATGGAACAAATTTCCACAATAATCACCAATGTATACATTTACACTTGAAGGTGAACAGGTTTATCAAGCAACGCAACATCTTCACATATTAGTAGACATGAAACTACACAACTGTCTCTAACCAGGTTGTCAGAAGCAAAGATCATTCATAGAAAAAAGAAACATTGAAGCTCTTGCACACCCATCTTTCCAGATTTATTCTTAGGCAGGTGAAACAAGGCCAGCTTATTTCTGATAAAGTAACAAATTAGCCTTGCAGTTCAGATGATCGCTTCAATGGAAGTAATGTAGTAGAAAAATCCATGGATTAGTAGAATGATTTAACCCATGATAGTAATATTCTAAATATTTAGTAAGGTTGATAACAGAAATCTGCAGCAGGGTTTGACATCACATAAAAAGAAACATGTTTCCTCTCAACCAAAATATTTTATGTCCTGTTCAACACACCTAGATAGCAAGTGCAAAGTGACCGTGATCGACTCGAAAAAAAGTTTTCCCTTCTTTTGTTCCTCGATTTGAAGAAAGATAAAAGGTAATATAAAAAAAGCTTACAGGTGACCTAATCCTTGTTACCCAAATATGTGTGTGTGTGTGTGTGTGTGTGTGTGTAAAGAGGACAACAAGGTGAGGTTCACATCTCAAGCCTCTAAATTATCATTGTAACTCTGAGAATATTAACCTCATAAACCAGCAGCTTTTGCACTATAAAGCTGCCAATTGCATAGAACAGATGGAAATCGAGGTCTTAAATTCTTATCTTTCAGTCAATCAAGAAGTAGGGCAAATTAGTGTAAGTTACTGGAAGTATAAAACCTGAAACATCAATTCAAGTCATGCAGGGATTTAAACTTCAATTTCAGGTTGAACTTCAATCATTTCAGAAGATAACACATTTTTTATCATGAATTCTACGCAAAACTTGGATAGCATGGCTAAGCAATTGCCTAATTTCAGCAGAATCTCCGTAAAGATAAAATAGCTGTCCACCTTATAAACCAAAATTTGTACAACATTAACTTTGATTTTCAAGACTGCAATTTGATCCATTGTTCTCCGCCCTAACATATACTATCAATTGGGAGACACAGCACCAAGTTACAATTTCTTCCCTTCTTGTTGTGGATACACTATTGAGATTATTAATCATAGAGCAAACACCATTAGATCAAGAAAGTTCACATTCTCCAAAATAAGCATGACACTTGCATACCATCATAGACTTGCAAACGAGAACTCACTATACCTAAAAGTGCTCTTAATTAAAAAATTTCATGCTTTAAGAGGAGAAGTGTTAGAAGTTGAATGGTGGGTCAGTTGTGTGTATGAAGACAGTGCTGTATGGGAATTTAAACACCGAGTACATTGCTAACACTCTAGTTCCACAAAATACAACACACCACATATGCCACCCCCTCCCCCCTCCCAACTCCCTCCCAAAAAAGGTTTCTTATCCACCGAAAAGAGAGGCACAAAAATGCCATCCTTGACAATATTCAATATTCCCCTTTTTTTCTAATTACAGTACTATGCCTCTTGTAATAGAAAGCCCTTCACTTGGACAACTGTAAGGATTTATTCAAGGCTGCTTAAAAAGGGGCTTGAAATTTAAAGGGATTAACAGTCCTTTTATACATGAACAATACTAGAGAACATCTATTACAGGGAACTATAGAAACCACGTCAATTTAAGTCCTGGGCTTTCTAACTGATTAATGATCTTAAATTATATGGATTCAATAAAAGTGAAGTGAGAATCCAAATCTGCAGTACACCAATCTACTGCTATCCAACATTTTGCGGTGAGACTTTCTCTGGCTAAATTCAAAATTAGTGACAGAAACCGACTTTTATTTATATCAAAGAGAGAAAAAATGAAATAAAGACCTCAACTTGTATACCTAAATGTCCATTCATAAAAATTTCTAAAGGCATAACCCAAAACATGGGAGAGGATCTTAAATCCAACAATTAAACCATCCGAACCATAATTGTATTAAGTATGAAACATTTTGCTTAAGGATCATAATATACCAAACCTAGAAGCATAACAATAAAGCAAACATAATCATACCCATCATAACCAGTTCAATATTTTTTCAATCTCTATGCAGAATCTGAATTACTCTGCTCTAATTACCCTCCTTATCAAAACCCCATAAACCCCTTTCCACCAAACAGCACCTAACCAACATGGGGAATTAAAAAAAAATAGCATAAAATCACGAATCCAGCTACCATCACAAAACCCCAGTGAAGAAATTTGTCTGAATAATATAAGACATCGTAGAAACTAACCTTCCAAGACATGATCTTCGGGTCCAATAGAGGAATCACCACACACATCACAAACTACTCTACCATGGATTTCACCAGTCCAAGCTCTCACACCACACATAAGGATCGTTAGGAGATAAAGACCCGTTACCAGTTTCTTCGTCGGTGCCTCCATTCCTGAGTTTTCGAAATCCTTGATTTGAACCACCTCTGTACACTGTTTTTATATGCAGGGTGTTGCTTCGATGCGTTTACTGGGTCCGGGTCCTTGTCAGTAACCGGACGGTACTGGACCTCTACAGTTACTAGAATGCTCATTTTACATTTTTGTCATGCTCAAAACTAGAATAAAATTGATCACTCCCATTCTAGTCAGCATATGCTTGCATAAGTTTTGTAAATATAAAGTTTATAAATAATTGTGATATGCATATTTTAAAATATTGATCGTTTGATTAGATACTGTACTTATGGATTTCTTAGATGGCAAAATTTACTGTGATTCAATACTAGAATTTCAAAATATAACTATAAAAAGTTGTGACCGTTGAAAACTATAACAATTTTTCTCTGTGACATTTCGAGAAATTGACCATTGAATTATTGTGATTTTTGGCACACATGACATGCATAAAGTATTATATCTAATTTAACATCCAATTTTCAAAATATATATCCCACAATTATTTATGAATTTTATATTTACATAAGCTTATATAAGCATATGCAAACTCGACCATTTATGTAAAATTGATTTTCCAAATTCCTTGTTTGGCATAACACATAATTGTAAAGAATTGATTTATACTCTTTTGGTCATGCCCAAAACAATAATAAAATTGATTTGTAATTTTATTTCATGTCAAATTCCTTGTTTGGCAAGGCACAAAATTATAATAGAATTGATTTTCAATTTCAATTTCACGTGGCCAATGTTTCTGCGAATAAAAAATTATTATGATTTGACTTCAATGATTTTATTTAAATTCATTTTTAATGACTATTAAAATTATCTCTTATTATTAATAAAAGGTAATAGGAAAAGCTATGGGTGGATTTGGGACTAATCAATGTGTAGGGAAAAAAGTATTAGGATTAGGCTTGGTTTAGAATTAAATTCCCTCTAATGAAAGAAAAACTAAAAAAGTTAATACAGAAAGTGCACTTATTTTCAATAATTCAATTCTAATTCATCTATCCATGCCAAACAAATGAAAGAGAATTATAAAATTAATTATATTCTATTCTATTAAAAATAATTCTGTTCTAATTTTGTGGCCCTCAACACTCTCCTTAATCCGTGTTTAACCCGTTTTAAGTATTTTTATGCTTGTTCTATCTCCATAATTGAATAATCTTCTCTCAATTACCGAGTTTGATTATAAATGATTTGTTGTGATTTATTTATTGAAACAACTAAGCTTGACTTATACTCGAGTGAGTCTTAGGATTTGTTTGTATTAATAATTTTAATTAAAATAATTTGTACATAACTATTTATTCGCATATTTCTTTAGAGTTATGTTTAAATCAAATTTTCATGTATCAAAATTTTCATATTAGACATGGTCTTATCAACATTTAGCGAACTTAACTTTAGCTATTCATTTTATCACCCCTCGAGTAATTTATAATTGATTTTATACCATTTCACATATCTCTTTAGATTAAGTGAAGTTTTGATCTTCAAGGGTGATTTAAGACAAAATTATTTCAGATGGGATCAAGCATTCGAGATTTAAGCTAAACTTGTACTCAAGTGAATCCAAATACACAAAAAGTTTAAGCTAGCCCACTAGTCATCATAGTTAGCTCGATTGATAAGGCAAGTCCAAGGTTTGCATGAGTTAACCTTAATTCAAGCTCAAATCAAATTTAATTGACTTGCCTCTTCTTCCTTATTCTAACCCTTAACTCTTTTCGATTTTAAGCTTTTTTTTTGGGGGCTAAACATTGTTCAATAAACTTGGCCAAAATAAGTATAATTTAAAGAGCAGTCCCACAGTTGAACAATAAATAGAGTAGTAACTTATTGTCTAATTCACTTCAGGAAATTCATCTGAACCAATCGAACTGAATTGGCTAATTAAAATTCGAAATCCAAATCAAACGGTTGTCCAAATTAATTGATCAGCTTTGGTTCTTTATTAAAACAGTCCACAAAACCGACCGAGTCAAACCATTAGTTTTCAACCCTAATTCTACTTGTTCTAAAGTATGAGATTTTAAAAATTCAGGGTCATATTATAATTTGTTGAAAACTAGGGATCTGAACTTGAATTTTTTTTTTCCCCCTTTTTATACCTTAGCCCAAGTGGAAGTTCTCACCCTCAAACACTGTCTTCCCTCACATTTGCTGCCACTTCCTCTCTCGCGCGCGCGCGCGCGTTTTTAAGCTCTCTTTCCGTCGTCTCCGTACATATCTGGCGCCACTTTTTTAGTATAGGTGATGCTTCAATCTTCACGTGTTTTCTCGCATCGATCATGACTTAGTAATATTTTCTAGCGTTCTTTCAGGGATTTTACCAAACAGATCACGAGTTCATCTTTATGATCTGTTAAGTTGCTGAGAAATAGTAGGAAAGATATCTCACAACAACTGTTTCGCCACTAACCTGTTACATTATCTCAAATTCTCATTTATTTTCCTACAATTTCTTAGCAACCAAACTTGTACTTAGGGTTTCATCTGCATTTCTTTTCTCTGTTGGAGAATCAAATTTTATTATGAGAGGTTATGCCATTTATTTTGAATTCAATGTGGTAAAGCAAGATTTCAGTGGTAAAACAATCCAGTCAAGCTCAATGAAGACTCGAATCATTATATCTATATATCTATATGGATACAGCAACTTAACTCAACAAGGCCTTATTTCAAATTCCTTGGGGCCATGTTGCATGTATACACATTGCTTCACTAATTATTTTCTTACCATGAGTGTATTTACATGGAACACAATTAGTAGAGATTGCTTCTTGCATTTAATTTCTTTGTCTTCTCTCTGGAGTTTTTATGTGCTCCATTTTTGTTTCAGTAGAATATGTTGCAAATTGTAATTTTGACTTGCTATTTTTTTTTTTTCCCCTCATGTAGTTTATTTCTTGCTAGTCCCTGCTTGTTCATGAAGGCTTCATTTTCGATCATCACTGTTTGCTCCGCTGGATTGAAGCTGTTGTTTGGGAGAAACAGGACATCTAAATTTTTCTCAGCCGGGAATATAGCATTATCTTCCTCATTTTTTGTGGAGGATGAAGAATATATCTTTGATAATTTCAATTCTACGGACAATAGCCTAGTGCCAAATCTCGAATGCATTTCAGCTGAGTCTAAAGAAGCTAATGAGCTTATTTTTAGTGGCAATGATACATATGAGTGCGTGGATAGGGACCCCCCAATTTCCAGAAATCAGACAGCTGAGGATGATGAAATGAAAACCATAAAATCAATACTCACAAAGCATGGGTGGAATCTAGGTTCTCAAAGCGGGTATAGGATTGATCTGAATCAGTCTAACATAATGCAGATTTTGAATGATCTGTATGATGAGAGTTTGGATGCTGCTCTTGCTCTTTACTTTTTCAGGTGGTCAGAGAGTTGTACAGGATCAAAGCATTCAATTCAATTGGTATGTAGAATGATACATATTTTGGTTTCTGGGAACATGAATTATAGAGCGATGGATCTAATTCTACATCTTGTGAGAAATAGTGGTGGGGAAGAGGGTTGGCAAAATTTACTGCTGAAAGTCCTTCACAAAACTCATACTGAAAGAAGAGTACATCAAACTGTATATAGTATGCTTGTTGATTGTTATGTCAAGGAAAACATGATAGACGTGGCTCTTAAATCTACATGTCAAATGAAGCATTTAAACATCTTTCCATCAATTGGGGTTTGTAATTCACTTCTCAGGGCATTATTAGGGTCAGAACAGTTGGAATTGGCTTGGGATTTCTTGGAAGATATGCATAGCCAAGGTATGGGTTTCAACGCTTCTCTTATTAGCCTATTCATCTACAAGTACTGTAGCAAAGGTAACCTTGAAAATGGTTGGAAATTGCTTATGGAAATGAAAAATTATGGAATTAAACCTGATGTAGTCGCTTTTACAATTGTTATTGATTCCCTTTGCAAAATTTCTCGGTTAAAAGAAGCAACCTCTATACTGTTCAAAATGATCCAGATGGGTATCTCCTTGGATTCAGTTTTGATTAGTTCTCTTATTAATGGTTACTGTAAAGAGGGAAGGTTAGAGGAAGCAATAGAAATTTTGAATATTTTTAATTTTCCCCCAAATGTTTTCATCTACAATAGCTTTATTTCCAGGTTATGTACAGATGGTAACATGCTAAAAGCTTCTAAAATTTTTCATGATATGTTTGAGTTGGGCTTGCTTCCTGATTGTTTTAGTTACACTACTATAATTGGAGGATACTGTAAACTAAGGGACAAAAACAAAGCTCTCGGATTTTTAGGAAAGATGTTGAAAAGGGGAATTAAACCTTCTGTTGCTACATACACACTGCTTATTGATAATTGTTGCAAGTCTGGAGACATGGAAATGGCAGAATCTTTGTTTCAAAAGGTGATAAGAGAGGGGTTGGTACTTGATGTCGTAGCATACAACATGTTAATGGATGGCTATGGAAAGATGGGCCACTTGCAAAAGGCTTTTGAGCTTTTAGGTATGATGAGATCTTCTGACATCTTCCCTGATATTGTGACCTACAACACTGTCATTCATTGCCTTATCATGAGAGGATTTCTGAAAGAGGCAAAAGATTTGTTTGAAGAGCTCATTCGAAGGGGTTTTTCTCCCAATGTAATAACATTTACCAATATTATCGGTGGGTTCTCAAAGAAGGGGAACTTTGAAGAAGCTTTTCTTTTGTGGTTTTACATGAGTGAGCATCATATAAAACCTGATGTTGTGACATGCAGTGCTTTTCTTAATGGGTATTGTAAGGCATGCCGTATGGATGAAGCCAATGTCCTGTTTCGTATAATGCTTGATGTTGGGTTGAATCCAGACCTGATATTGTACAATACTCTCATACATGGATTTTGTTGTGTAGGAAATGTTGATGATGCTTGCCACTTGATAAGTATGATGGTGAAACATGGTATCATCCCAAATTACATTACTCTTCGGGCACTTGTCATTGGATTTGAGAAAAAGCGGGTTAAGAATCCTGTGCGAAGTGCAGCTTTTAAGCTCCAACAAATACTGATGGAATATGGTATTCATGTTGATGTTGATCAGTATTTAGCTATGATACAGGAACCTCGCAGCTTGGGTGCTGCGTCTATCTTTGAGCAGCCATGTGCAGTGAAATTGTAAGAATGCTTTCTTTCTACCATTTTGTTATACTACTCTATTAGAGTTGGTGCTTAGTATGTAATGTGATTAATGTTAATGAATCCGCATCCGATGGTTTTTCAGGTAGTTAAGCTGGTTCAACTTCATGGTCATGATATGGATTCCATTAAACTAATTTCTTTGCTAACCTTGGGGTTTGGAAGCTAAGGAGTGGAGGGTTGTTTCCAGTTATCAATCAGAGAATACTCTTGGGACAAAACTCCATGTTTGTTTGGCTGGAATTTAGGCATGGTAATGTATTAGATCTCATTGGTTATATTTTTTGTAAAATACAGATGGGAACTTCTGTTGCATCCGGTATTTCCTTTGCCAATATATCATATATTTGTTAAATGTTTTAGAATCTCAAGCATGGTGTGTTCCTTTTGTATCCAAGTTGATATTTATAAAAATTTGCTCTGCCAAGATGATTATGTTTGCATTTGTTATACACTTTCGCACTCTCCCATCACTTTTTTATTTTCCTAAAATAGTTTTTCTTTGCATCCCATTGAAGAATGCTATGCATATTAAAGGTGGTGTATCTTCTTTGATGAATAACCAATTCTGAGGCATGCGCTTGAATTTTAAGCTTCTATTTGGATCTTAGAAAAGTTAAGAGGAATGAAAGGAAAAAAATTCAAAATGCTTTGAAAAAAGAATCCATTTTTGATCAATTTTCATCATTTTCCTTTCCTTTCCCTTGTTTTTTCCAAGATCCAAACAAAGGATAAGGATTGTGTCATTTTTTCTATCATGGGCCTTATGTTAGTGACTTTGCTTGTGGGTTTTGAGTGGAAGCCTATATTTGTGTTTGCGTGTGCTTGTGGTGTTTTTACTCCCTTTTTTTTGGGTGGGGGGGTGGGGGGGGTGGTTGTTGGAGAATTTTAATGTGTCCCTATGACGAATGATATTCAAATTGAAAGTAGTGGGCTGATCTTTATTGACTAATAATCAATTCTGAGGGACATGCGCGGTTCTTGTATATCTGTATTCTTTTGTTTAAATGCACCCACGTGTACTGCTTTGGTCTGTACATGATAGAAGCCATTTTTGCTTAAACTTGGTGCTTTGTTAAGAAGTAATTTATTGGCCCATTGTTGAAGTAGGACTTACCAGAACTATTAAAGTGGTGTACTGCCACAAGTTTAGAGAAATTTCATAGGAATAGAACATTTTTTGTTTTACATTCATTTGTGAAATTATTTCGTTGACACTTTGTGATATCATCTTTGTTATTTCTGACCACAGGAAGCACTATGAAGTACAGGGCCAAGACTGTTTATAACAAACATGTACATTTTCAAAATGGTTAATGCACAACACTAGTGAATTTATGTATGAAACTCTCTCTCCCTCTCTTTATTACTCCATCGATTTTTCAGAATTTTGTTTTCCATCCCTGTGAAGAATCCTGTGAAACATAAAAATAGTGGACTGATATCTATTGACGAATAATCAGTTTTGAGGGATATGCATGATCTTTTAGGTTTTTATTATTTTGTTTACATGCATCTCACCAGGAAATTTTGGCTTGTACATAATTGAAGCCTATTGCCTTCGAGATGGAGATATATTCATTTGTAAGTTTTTGGGCGTTTTTTGTTTTCTTTCCACACTCCCCCTGTTTTAAGAATGTTTTGGCACTATGATTTGTGGATTACTGACATCAGGTGTTGGACATGACCCAAGATTTAGACATTGGGACACATCTATGCATATATGTGGTTGTAGACTTGACATGTTGGACGTACCTTTTTTCATTTTCTGTCTCTATATCTGAAATAATCTCAGAATAGACAGTGAAAAAAGTGATAACCTAATAATAGTTTTGTAATATAAGTTCACTTTTTTTTTTGGGGGTTAGATAAAGGTAGACGCTTTTGCAGGTGTCCAAATTGGTGTTGGACACAGCTGTTATGTTGACAATCCCCTGACATGCCAGTGCTTGATAGGGAGAGATGACCTACATATAATTTTTTTTTTTTTGGTAATACATGGCCTACATATAATTAGTTTTGCATCCCGGTGAAGATTGCTATGAAAATTAAAGTAGTGTTCGAATATTCGTTGATGAACAATCAATTTTGAGGGATGTGCATGATCGTTATAGGTTTGTATCACTCTAAAATTATGAAATGCTATGTTTGGTACATACTACTGTATGTTCACTACAATATCATGGAGTAAAACATATGCTAATTCCCCTATAAAAATATACTTCATATCTACATTGGAGCTAACATGCATTTCTCCTTCCCCATTGTAATTCATTCTTGCAATTTTTTATTCTTCCTGAATATTAAGTTATACCTGTTGCAGTTTCACCATCGACTTTCTAGGATAAAACAATTTCATTCGGGTGCAAGACGTGATGATCGTTAGACTAATATATTTAAGAAGTAACAGGAGACTTTTTTGCAATAAAATTAGTTTCATATTGCTAGTTGCTACACATTGGATCTGCATGTTATTTTAAACACCTTTAGTAAGAGATGAACGGGAAAAAAAACCCATTAATGATTGGAGTACCCCCCTCCCACTCCCCTTAAAAAAAAGGAGTAAACTAATTCATACTCTAAATCAATAATTTTATCAATAATCTGTGAACTCACCTTATTTATTTATTTATTTATCTCAGGGAGAGTTGCATGGTGATGGAGATCTGGCCCAACCAGAGCATCAGCAAGATCATAGTGCAGTTTTGGGAAAATGTATAACAACTGCTTTATAAATCCTTATTTTAACTAGGAAAGGTTTATTATGGCTATTTGAACTAGACTCAATCATATTTGTTGATTGGCTGCCTTTATGGATTGAAAATTCCTCGTGCGGAAACTGGGAAGAGAGTGACCGAGTGGTTGTTTTGTGCATCATTACAATCTTCTGCAGGATATAGTTGTCCTTAAATTTATGTATTTTTATAGGCTGTATTATTGGGTCATCTTAATGGTGATATTTTTAAAGGAAGCAACACTAATACAAATCATCCATGTAATCGCTTTTCAGGTGGTACTTCTACATGATTTACCACAATATGATTGATGGCTTTGGAAGTTGGTAGCATGATTGAAGAAGGGCTGCTGACTGCAGCAGAGTAAATGATCGTCTCAGTACATATGTTGGAGCAAGAGCAGTTCACTTTATCCAGTTCTCCCTTACATGCTGAAGCAACATCAATGGCTTGACATAGCAGATGGTATACCAGCGTGGAATTTAACTTAACATATCACATTAATTATTGTGTAAATATCACATTGACACATTATCTACCACACA
>JAESVK010000336.1:122377-135226 GCA_017140935.1 Hamamelis virginiana | reverse complement strand
CCTTCTTTAACCTCCATTAATGGACCATTACTAGAGCTTCCTTCGCATTTTCTCCCCTCTGTAACTACCGCTTCAGAACCCATAAAACGGCCGAAGGTTTCATTTAACGGGTGGCGATTTCTGCAAAGGGGTTGGAAACCATGGCTGGATCGTATGCATTCTTTGCACCAATCTACATGGAAGAAAGCTGGTATATATGAAGCAATCATGGGTTCTACTTATGAAATTCGAAGAGACAATGATTTGGTATTTGGGATTGCAGAGAGGTGGTGTTCTGATACAAATACCTTCATTTTTCCTTGGGGAGAAGCAACAATTACATTAGAGGATGTGATGATTTTGGGTGGTTACTCTGTTATGGGTGACTCTGTTTTAAAAACTATAGAAGAAAGCGGAGAATTGAAGGAAACCCAAGAAAAATTGCTCGAATCCCGATTACAAATCACAAGGAGTAAAGCTCAGAAAGCCTGTCAATATCGATGGATGAAGCATTTCATGGACAATGAGAGCGAATGCGAGCACGAGGCATTTCTTTCCCTATGGTTATCGAGGTTTGTGGTAGCAAAAGATTCCTCTAATGCAATTTCGAAATTTGTTTTTCCAATTGCAATTCATCTAGCTAGAGGGAAACAAATTGCGCTTGCGCCTGTAGTTCTTGCAAGCATTTATAGAGATTTAAGTTTGCTGAAAGAACAGGTAATTGTTGCTTCAAACAAATTAGGGGCTAGTAAGGATAATGGTGATGTTTTGGCCCTTACCCTATTGTCCCCATTTCAGTTAGTTCAAATTTGGGTTTGGGAAAGATTTGTAGCATTTCGACCGATGCCCAATTTGATAAAAAATGGTGAGCCAAGATTGGCTCGATGGAGCAAAGTGAAAATGTTGAAAGTTGAGAATGTGAGGTTGACTCTAGATTCCACCGGAGAATGTTTTCAATGGCGTCCTTATACCTCAGCTGTGAATAACTGGGTGTTCCCTAAGTTTTACAGAGAAGAAGAAGGGTGTGTATCGATTGATCTGGATTTGGACAGAGATTTAGTGTCGTTTGCTCGATGCTTGAGGGTCTGTGAGCTGGTTGGACTCGACTGTATAGAACAGTACCAGCCTCATAGAGTCGCAATGCAATTTGGAATGGATCAAGATATTCCAGTTCATGTTGTTCGTTACAATGAAACTCCTGAAATTGCTTGGAAAAGTTACAATAGGCCAATCAGTGATGCAAAATTATATATTCCATCTAGATTTTTTGAGTCAGATGTTACCACCCGTTACTTGGCATGGTGGAAGCAATCATTTTTGTGTCAGCAAGATTCAGTTAAGGGTGTTGTGTGGAAGCAGGGAAGTCCCAAGATTTCAAAAAGCTTGCCAGAGAGTTCAAAAGATAAGAAAGGCGATAATGATGCCGAAGTTCCTCCAGGTTTTAAGCCCAAAAATATTGTGATGGATACTGGTGCTGCTGTTCCTCCTAGTTTTCCACCCAGAGTTTTTATGGTTGACGAAGGGGATTCTGATGAAGAAGATAAACTCACAATTTCAGAATTTTTTAAATCAAATAAAAAGCATAATAGTGTTGGGAGCAAACTAGCTGATGATGGTAGGCCATTCCTGGGCACTCAATCTCAATGTCAATCATCCTCTTTGGCAGATGATGGAACTACAACAAAGATGGGGTCAACAATGGAACCAGGAGAGAAGATTATCCATGGTGAAGCATCAATGGAAGGACAAAAGAGAGTCATGGAGGATAAAAATGAGAGCAAAGCAAGAAGTCCAGTCAGCGACAAGGAGAATGAAGGAGAGAACAATAGTTCTGGCACACTTGAGGTACCAGGACTAGGGCTGGAAGTTCGGATTAGCAGGCTTGAGAAAATATGGCAGCAGATTTTAGAAAATAATCACTAAAGAAGGTCCATCTAGCTGGACAATAGTAACATAATTAATTACAATGAAGCTTTTCTTTTTTTTTTTTTTTTTTTTTTTTTTTTTTTTTTTTTTTGTGACGAATGCTGCAAAACTGACAGTCTATATTTAGTTACATACGAAACATACAGTGTATTGTTCTGTTTGAACATGATAGTAGGAAGAAAAGATTGTATTGCTCAATATATGATTCAATTACTGTAGTTTTGGAATTACCTCAAAAATGCAATCTTGATGCCTTCAATCAATCCTGGTGTATCTCATTGTCTACACTAGAGTATGTCTTCATTAAATTGTTTGAAATTTGTTCCTTCTTTGGGATTATTATCTCTCTATATTTTATCTCCCACTTACATTTTCTTGTCTCTCTGTAATTGGGTTGGTTGAACCTTAAATTATCCATTGTTTGTCTGTAATGGTACTGTACTACTGTAGTGATCTGGGATCATGCATGGCAATACATGGCATTACCAATTGAGAAATCCCTCCTCTGAAATTTAGGTTCTAATTCTATAAGACACAATTCTAAATGCCAAGAAGTTGCTAACTCAGTTTTTCTCGCCTCTGCTGATACCCGATCAGCCTGAATCACTATCTGCATATTAGAAGAAGAGAGAAAAGTAAGAACTTTTGATAGTAATTTCTTTCTTCCTGATAGTCATTTTTGCACTTGTTTTGCAAAGGCAGACTCTTAATCATGTTTTACATTTTCATTTCAATTTGTCAATTTTTTCACTTCTACATTCCATTTTCTTTCTTCTTCTTCTTTTCTTTTTGGGGGGGGGGGGGAGGGGGTTTAACAAAAGGGCCAAGGCCAAACAGAACAACAATCAAACAAATCTTGGCAAAGCAGCACCAGATAGATCCGAAAACAAAATATGTCTAAGCTCCGTAGGAGTATTATCTAACTTCCTCAACCCCAGATTATGAGTAAGACTTTACCGAGTAGTTTACAAGCCAATTGACACTGGGATTATCTTCCCTATGCGCATGCATCACTTTGCAGCATCATCTGCCTTCAATCATCTTCCTACATGCTTTGATCGGTTCCATATTGTGGTGAGAGGTACAAATTAAATCTCCTTCCTAATTAAGCACACTGAGCTCTCTGTATCAGATTTCACCAGAATCTTCTCATACCACCATCGTCTAAATCATTATCGAATTCAGCTCTGTCTATACCATGCATTCCCAAATTAGCTGTGAATCCCATCAACCATTTCCCAGAACTATCTCGGATTAGACCACTAGCTTGCCCCTGCCATCCCATATTCCCCTTTTCACACATCAATCTACATTTAGCTTGATATTCCACTGTTTGTGAAGAGCTATCATAATTTCCTTTGAATCTGAGTGGTGGAATTCTTCTCGATGTTCCCATTTCTGTTTGTCTACCACGTCTCAAGATTCTTCGTCTCCTTTCAGTTCAATATAGTAGCCATGATACAGCTAAGAACCTCTTCCTTCAAAGCCTGCCCTGTCCTTGAAGAATTGATTATACGAAGCGACACACTTGATAGGAACTGGGATTTTAATGTTTCATCACCTACACGGAAAATTTTGAAAATGGACTTTCACCATAATTCTGCACTTGTTAACGATCGTGACTACAAGCTTGTTGTTAATGCCCCAAATCTTGGTTACCTTGAGCTCAATATCTTTGTGTCTGAGTACTATTTGGTGGATAACCTATCATCCTTGGTTAAAGTATATATTAATTTTAGGCCAACGCCTAAACTACAACTACTGGGACAATCCAGATTGCATGATGCTATACACAAGCTTCTTATCGGGGTATCAGACGTTAAATTTCTAGAGCTAGGTTCTGAGACTTTATATGTAAGTACGTTTTTTCTACCTTAGTACGTTTTCTTTGTTATTTTATATGCATTTAATCTTTTTTATTTTTAGTTTACCTATGCAGTACTGTGTTTCAATATTTTAGTACAATGAATATGAAGATCATGGACATTGAGTAATGCAGTGTTATAATTGACAACTACTCCGTAGTATAAAATCAATAGTCAGACCCTTATAATTTTATAACCTGTGCAGGCACTAGGTATGGCGTCAGATGAAGCTTAATGCTCCAAAAATAAGTCTTAAAACCAATTTTAAACAGTTTGTGTTAAATAATATTGCAATTAATTATATAAATACATAAACACACATATGTATATAATTATCAGCAGGCTATTCAGCACCTTTTTACTTTATAATGTTGTTATATATACTTTATTACTCCATATATTATATTAATAGTACTAGCTAAAAGACTCATATTTGTGTCCTCCTCCTGCAGTCTCTCAGAAATATTGATGGTAATAAACTGCCTACCTAGCCTTTTTACAGGCAGTTATGGCTGGAGGATGCTAAGTGAATTTCTTGAGAGCTCACCTAATCTACAAGTTCTTGTCCTTACTAAGGTGCGTTTACATATAATTTGCTTGTGACTTCATGCATTTTGAACTCTTGCAGTTTATTGGCTTTTAATTTCTTTTTGTTGCATTAGATATGTAGGGGCATGGATGTTCCTGAATATTGGACTCCGCCGCAGCCTCATGGAAATTGAAACCCAGGAAATTCATGAGGATCAATACATGATTGGTATGAAAGGTTTTATGCTGCAGAATTCAAAAGTTATGGAGAAGATGACAATTCATTGTCAAGATATAGATTTTGAGAAATGATCTTCAAGGGGTTCAACCAGTTGTCGACTATTTCTTTTTAACTGAGTTGCTGATTTGTTTCTCCATTTTTGTTAGTGTCAATTTGTACTCATTAGTTTTTTTCCAGGTTTTGTGTTAAACAGTGTTAAGACATTAGAATCTTCACAAAGGAATGTTATTAACTTGGTTTGTGCTGGATTTATGACCTTTAAAATTACACTAATGTAATAATGTTAAGGTTCCAAAAAATGTGAACTTGTATTCTTTTCTAAATTACATAATTAATTTCCTCCACTTTCATATGTTTTCATGTATTGTAAACTGATTGATTTGAATATGTATCTGGTTTTCCTTCCTTTTTTTTTCCTTCTTTATGAAGCCTCTTATTGAGATTCAAATCTTACAACACTCCCTTGGTTCACAATCTCTGTAACCTAACAATCTGGATGAAGTTGCCCCAATACTTCTTGCAAGCATTTATAGAGACTTGAGTTTCTTTTTAAAAAAAAAAGGTAGGTAGGTAATTGTTGCTTTAAACAAATTGGACTAGTAAGGAAAAGGATGAAGTTTCAGCACTTGTCCTTTGGTCCCCATTTCAACATTTGTGCTTGGGAAAGATTTGTAACCAATTATCAACATATCAAGCACAACCCATAAGAGGGCATCTGAATTAAAAACAGGTGATTTTAATTTGGAAAAATAAAATCACATTTATAGAGCCCTTGATTAAGTTTTTTTTTTTTTTTTTTTTTCCTTCGAAAAAATAATTATTTCGTCCAATCAATAAGAAGTCTACTCTTATTCGGAATGTCTTTTGCTATTATTAAGAAACAAGGTTCCTATACTTCTATTTTTTTTCTCAATTTCATATCCATACTATTTAAAAATTTTCAATAAATGACAAATTGAAGATAAAAGCTAACGTGGATCAAGCGAGCCTTTATCTCTAGCTTGTTTGCCAATTAGGATTCACATCGCTATTGCATAATCTATGTCAACTTTTAGGAACGGGCATCAAAGTTTACATAATCTGTGATTCTCCGGATCTTTACATAATCTGATAAGGCGGTGAAGAGTTGGGATTTGTTTTTTCCCATTTGTCCATTCCTCACAATTTTTGGGTCTGTTTGGATAAGTTACCGCCCCTTATTTTTAACTTTAAAAAAAAAAAAAAAAAAAAAAAAAAAAAAATTTAAGGAGTTATATGCAAAGTATTGATTGTTACTTTGAAAAGTTGAGGCAATTCAACTTTTGTGTGGCATTCAAACTTGTCGAGGAGTTTGATTGTTTATGGGATTGCTCCATGTTCCAATAGATTTTCCTTCTCTTGCTTCTCCCCAATATTTTTCATCATTCTTTGTCCATTTAGAAAGCATTTAGATGTCTCGTCGAAATCATAATTTTAATTGCGGTGAATATTTTCATACATATGTGTGTGTGTATCAATTGCCTAAGGATAGTTGTCACGTACTGGTTTTTTCTTCGCCACAAGTAGTGATATTTCCTTATTTTGAGGAGCAGGTCAAGGAGAAATTTCAGGTGGACAAAGATCTTGTCATGTTAATGGTGAAGTCTCCACAACAACAAAAAGAAGAAGAATAGGAAAATGTAAGCAATGAATGAATGAATGGTTGTGATGATTTCCTTATTTTGAAGAACAAGTCGACGAGATTAATCCACCTAACATGACAATCTGTCATTGCAAAAATAAATCAAAGCCATGAAAAAAAAAACGTTGGAGCAGAAAGATTACTTTTAATTTCGCATATTCACAACTTTGATCTCTTTTCAGTGCATCATGTGGACAAATTCAACCTGTTCTTAGAATTGGAACGTACACACTATATGAACATGATAGCCCATAATATATCATTTAAGACAAATTTATTGTAGCCTGTGCAATTCATCACATTACATCACCAGAAAGGAGAAAAAATGGTAAAAAAAAAGACCAGTAGGTATCTGTTAAAGCTTTCATGGTCAATTGGGTTGCAAATCAAACCATGAGTGTGATATCTATTGAAGGAAGAGAATTCTACGCTTGTTGAATGATTGTGAAATCAATAAAGTTTCCATATGGATTATTGGATTGGAACCCAAAATGAATTGGGACAAAATTTGGATAGAAATATTCATCTGTAATTGATCAGAAAATTCAGCTAATATTGTTATTAATTGAAGATAAATTCAGATGAAATATCTGGAAATTTGATGATATTAGGCTGGATAATTATTTTTAGAAAATAAAAATTCTAATTGTCCAAATTGGGTGGAAAATAAAATGGTGATTTGGACAAATTTCTATCTAGAGGAACCTCAAATCTACCATTAATTTGTAAATTAAAATCCATGATCTTTAATGATACACCGACTTGAGAGAGAGAGAGGTAATTATTAATTTAGCAAAGACAGTTGTCTATCTGTTTGTAAATATAGCAAATTTGACTCTGTCCAATTTACCTGTCCTAACACAGTGGTTTTGCAGGAAGCTGAAGCAAAACAAATAGGCAATTTTTTTTTTTTTAATGTTTACCTGAGAGACCAGGAAAAACTGGCCCTTTGCAGGGCTAAGATTTTTGGTATCTCAGGCACGTCAATACCTTTGATTTGAAACTTGTCCTTCAATTTCTGTGTCTCTCTTATCAAAATTTTGATGGTTGTTGAATGTGGGTGCGGTTGGATTGAAGTAATAGGGGAAGATGAGTTGCTTTACGTGTTGCATGTCAGAAAAAAAACTTGCCAGAAAATCATTGCAGAAAAGCATTAGAGAATACCATGACACCAAAACTTTAGCCTCATTCTCTAACATCTCCTTGAAATCCGGTAAACTTTCGTCTTTCAATGCTAATTCATCCTTTTCAAATTCTGTGCAGGTGTGATTGAATTATAAAACAGTACTCTTGTTTAATTTGTTTTCTCTCTCTCTCTCTCTCTCTCTCTCTCTCCCTCTCTCCCTCTCCCCCACGGTCATCCTATTGAAAGTTTTCCTCACCTTTCTATCATATTCTCATGATTATACTAGAATTCTTTTTCTTTGGACCAAGGGATAAAATTTTGATCTCGACGATAATCTCAAGGTTCAAAAAATACAGACACCTCAACGGAAAATATTGATATCAATAACAATGTCGAAAGCTATATTGAAATGTTTTAAAGATATAAGGCACATTTTTCATCTTGAATCTATTTATTAACATGAACAGATATTGGATATGAACCAAATTTTACTGTGCAGATAGCGGCAGGCGGCGGTTCATATGTGAAGAGATTTCAAAAATTGGAAAGGACACTTATTCTGCCAAAATTATCCCATTTCGCGAGCTATCTACTGCAACTAAAAACTTCGATCCTGAGTCTCTAATTGGCGAAGGCGGTTTTGGAAGGGTGTACAAAGGGCACCTTGAAAGCATAAATCAAGTATTATTAATTGCACTCCTATCTCTTTATTCATTTCAATTTTTCATGTTATGCAGTAAAAAAAGGCGCAAAATATGGTTTTGTAATTCCCATGTTTTGTTCATCTTCTCAGGTTGTTGCTGTTAAGCAACTTGACAGGAATGGATTCCAAGGAAACAGAGAGTTTCTTGTGGAGGTTTTGATGTTGAGTCTTCTTCACCATCCTAATCTTGTCAATTTGGTTGGATATTGTGCTGATGGAAATCAGAGGATTTTAGTCTATGAGTACATGCCCAATGGTTCCTTGGAGGATCATCTTCTTGGTATGCCCACAAAAAGTACTCATTTCCACTTTTAATCTTTTTTCCTCAAATGGGTTAGGCTGCATTGAATCATCGATTAACATTTTGATTTCAGCTGGTGATTAGCCTTATGGTCTGTTTCTTACCCTCGAATTCAGGGTGGGAATACAAATAATCAATCAAAATAACAAGTTCTTTCGAAATTTTAGTACGGTCTGAACAACAATAATCTTAATTTTCGAGAATCAAAACTCTCAAGAATTTGAATTCCTAGTGTCTACAATTATTATCATGATTTAAAAACTTTGTGAGATCATTGTTGTTGCCGCTGCCAAACCAAATGCGCAACTTTGAATTATAATTAGTACTAATAGTTTGTTGCTTTTTTTCAGATTTAACTCCAAGTAAGAAGCCATTAGATTGGAATACAAGGATGAAAATTGCAGAGGGGGCAGCAAGAGGACTGGAATATTTACATGAAAGTGCCGATCCCCCTGTGATATACCGCGATTTCAAAGCATCAAACATACTGTTGGATGAGGAATTCAATCCAAAGCTCTCTGATTTTGGGCTAGCCAAACTTGGTCCAACTGGGGATAAGACTCATGTGTCAACAAGGGTGATGGGAACTTATGGCTACTGTGCGCCAGAGTATGCATCGACAGGCCAATTGACTGCAAAATCCGATGTGTATAGCTTTGGAGTTGTGTTCTTGGAGATTATTACAGGAAGAAGAGTCATTGACAATTCAAGACAAAGTGAAGAGCAGAATCTAGTTGCTTGGGTATGTTTCAAAGTTTTATTAATCTCCTGTAATGCCTAATTCATGTTTAAATGTTGCATTGGTATCGTATCAAAACACTAGTACTATTCAGGTATTGAAGGTTAATTGATTTGAAAAGTACAGGCACAACCACTGTTCAAAGACAGGAGAAAGTTTACGTTAATGGCCGACCCATTGCTTGAAGGGAAGTACCCAATAAAGGGTCTCTACCAAGCTCTTGCGGTTGCAGCAATGTGTCTCCAAGAAGAAGCCACCACTCGGCCTTTGATCAGCGATGTTGTAACAGCTCTCGAGTATTTAGCTTGTAAAAATGATAATATTAATGAAGAGGAGGCCGCAGAAGACACCATCGTTGATTCTGCTTCTCCTGCTGATATCCAACAAACTCCTATCTAGTTCCATCAGATGCTGCTCCATCGGGATCATAATTAATACTGTAAAACCCACCCCCATTGTCTACTACCTCAATACCTACTCGATCAAATATTCCTCCAATGATTTGCTGAAAATTCCCCTTTTTTTGTTTTTTTTTTTTTTGAATTCTTGTTGTTTTAGAGTTCAAATTAATGCAACAGTTGATATAAGGTGGAAGATTTTTTTTTGTTTTTTTGTTTTTTCAATTTTTTTTGTTTTTGTTTTTTCAATGAAAATTGAGGTATATTAGATCAAGTTTGATTTTCTTGTGAATTTAATTCTGACAGTATATTTAATTTTCATCATAATTAGAATTTTTTTTTCTTCCTATGGAGGGCCTAAATGGGTTCTTGGGCTATACAAGAGGAAAGTAATTCTCCCCTACCTTTTTAAGAAAGACAAGCTAAGCTATTTGGGTTCTGTTTAAATTGACTTGATAAAATGCTCATTCAAAGCTCATTCATAAATAAAAAATTGTTAATTAAGCTCAAAATTTATCTTTTGAGTTCATCATTTTGTGAAACCAAGCTCGAGAAAAGGGTTTTTTGTCTAGATAATCTTATTAATATTTTAGAGGAAATTACAGATTGGCTCTTTGTATTATCAAAGAAAAACACTTTGCATACCTGAATTATCAATTGTGATACATTGACCATCTGTACTATCAATTTGTGACAGATTGCACTATTCCGTCAACTAATTGGACGTCCGTTTAACATAACAAATTCGCATGCATTCATACATTCACTTAATGTTGGTGGAAAAATACATTCATGTGAACGCACTTGATTTTCTGTCTGTTAAGCGGATGTCCGATTAGCTGACAGAAGAGTGCAATATGTCGTAAATTGATAGCGTAAAGTGTTCTTCCTTGATAGTACATGAGGTCAATCTATAATCTTCCCTATTTTAAATAATCAAGTTATTTAAGTTCCAACTTTAGATTTACTCAGTAAAAAAATGTGTTTAAGTCGCTTATAAAATAAACAAGTTAGTTTTAAATTTTATTTTTAAACTTGTTAATTTATTGAGCACAGCTCAAGTGACTTACTATGGGCCCTATCCTCCAACCCTTCACCTCAAAGCTTAATTTAAATCTTGGAAAATATGATAGAAATTAGGACACCGTTTGGATTTATTTTTTATAAGTATTTATTTGTTTTTTTAAAAATTTACAATATGTAATTTCTTAGAAAAATTTTAAAAAATCAAACAAGTACTTATAAAACAAATCCAAATGGTGGGTAAGGAAAAAAAAAATACTATTTGTGTATTTTCCACGTGGGATGACTTACACGTGTGTATGATTCTGGACCTCCGTCTCCACGTGCAATGAATTTGTGCAGAATATACACGTGTCAGATAAAAGCTCGGTGATACTAGGCTTTGTTTACTTGCTTGTGCATTTTCCACTGTTTCTGGTTTCCCGCAATCCGACAAATGTCTTCAACGTCGGTCACTCAGAAGTGCGTCAATACCCAATAGTGTGGTTACACGTCTTCCGTTCCCATCCGGTTCGTTCAAGCACCCAGATTTGTCTATAGCATTTTCGGGTTTTCTTTCCTTTTCATATTGCAAAGCCTTTTTGTCAATTGCTGATCTTGGAGAAGTAAAATACCGAAACTTCCCTAGCCGTTTGCTAAAATATCGAAAGTATCCTAAGCCTTACTCAAACTGTAGCAATGGATTGGGGATTTAAATATTGGAAAATTCCATTCTTTCTTCTTTTTGTCTTCATTAGTTCATTTGATCAACTTGAAACAACTATTTCAAAAAATCGATCATTGAATTTGATATTTCACTTATACTTATCATAAATGCAAAAAATCAAATTGATCTAATGGTCGGTTTTTTCAATTTTGAAATAAATTATAAATAATAATGAAAAAATTATGAAAAACCGTCACAATCTACTTATTGAAAACCCGACCATTAGATTAATGTGATTTTTTTTGCATTCATGATACGTATAAATGGAACATCAAATCCAACGGTTGATTTCTTAAAATAACTCTTCTAAATTAGTTAGATGCACTAAAAAGGTAAAGAGAAAGAACAAAAAGGGAGGAGAAATAAAACTGTCATTAAATCTTACATGTCTTAAACACAGTGAAGAAATTATTATAGAAACTAATAAAAATAAATTAATAAACAAAATTAGTGGAGAACCCAGTAATAAATTAATAATCAATAGATTAAATCACTGTCTCACTTTAAGTTGTAACCACCAATATATTTTATGCAATTTTTATGATAATATATAATTGATGAATAGCAATCGTCCACCAAAGATGATAGTGCTACTCCAAGATGTGTGTTGATTTGTGAATAATCAGAAAAACAGATGGGCCAGGGATTCAATCCAAGTCCTAACAAGTCCTTTGGGCTTTTGGGAGTTGGGACGGGACAACCACATGTTCACTGAAATGGCATTTCTGTAATACCATTACATAGTTAGCTTTAATGGGCAAATAAATAAATAAATAAATATTTAATATAATATTAGCGTCAAATATTTTGCCAGCCCTTCTTCAATATATATATACTAGTATTGACTCGCGCGATGCGCGGCCTACGTGATGCGCGGCAACCACAAATAAAATTATGGACAGTAAATTAATTAGCACAGTAAAAAAATGAAAAGAAAATAATATTTACTCTTTATCGAAGTACGGTACATAAAAATCAAATTCATTTTAGTGGAAAAACTTATGAAATTAATAAAAATTCATTAAATATTAACATGAGGAAGGAATTATATGAAATAAAGCACAACTAATTTAACTCTTCTTCAATTGCTTGCCCGCAATATTTTCCATATATCTGTAAAAAAAATATTACAATTTTTAAATAAGTCATACATAATGATGAGGTGGAATAAACTTATTTATATTTATTTCATTGTATAGTAAGAATCATTCCGTGTCGGATGCCAAGTTGGTATCTAAATAAGCACTCGCTCGTTTATATATGGCATGTCTGGAATAATCTTTGATGTTATAGTCTGAGAAGCATGGAATGATCACTTTCTAACAGCTAGCTAGTTTTCAAGTGCGTACCTTTTTTTTTTTTTAAATATATTTCTTTTCTTTTTATTCTTATAATTTATGCTTCCATGAATTGATTCTTACAAAATTATCCTAACCAACGTACTTCCATGCATCAATTTCATGATATGTGCTCTTAATAAACACCATTGTTTGGCTTTCCAGAATTGCACTGGACAGATGTACTAATTAAAGATAAAGGGACAGCAAATATATCACTTTTCTTAAGGCTTAGCAAAACTTTTCACAAATTGGCAGAAAGTCATCATGAAAAAAAAAAAAAAAAAAAAAAACCCCACGTGATGCATGGCAAAGCC
>JAESVK010000336.1:65777-111186 GCA_017140935.1 Hamamelis virginiana | reverse complement strand
AAACGGGATGGACCCCAATCGATCATTTTTGTATATATATATATATATATATATATAAGACAAGCTTATGTTGTATTTGGTATAATAAAGTGTGCCGTTTTGGGCAAAATAAATCACAAATTTTTACAAATTTTACATTAAAATGTAACATAACATTAAAAATTTAAAATATATATCACTTACAAAATTACAAATAAATATATCAATAATATTGTATACAAAAGAATCTCCACCTCAGCTGAAATTTTGATAAAGATATGCAAGTCTAATATCATATTGATACCCACAGATACATGGATATATCGACGATATCGGAGATATTTTATTCCATGGTTCGAATATCTAGTTTATGAAGATGCTATGTCTTGGTTACCCAATTACCCAGTGTTTTGCTTCCTGAGCTTTGCATCGAAACAATATTTCCACTTACACAGCTCAACATCCTTGTAACTGATTTTGGTTCGCGCATCTAGTTTAAGAGGATGCTGTTTCTTGGTTACCCACTTACTCTTTTTTTCTTCCTGAACCTTGCTAGTTTCAATGTTGCATTCAGTGTTATTCAGTTCAATTGGAATTTGCGGTTCAAATAACACTGCAGACCCAAATCTGTGCTCAATCCAGCTCCAATTTTACAAGTCTAATCCTTCTCAAACATGATTGTCCCTCCAACTTGATCGTTGCTACTATAAAATTGTATAGTTTCTTGAACGGACATATCTATTATTCACAGCCTTACATTCTGAAATATTTATTGGCAGCTATTTTGGTACATGATGAGCTAACACCTTGCCATTGTAAAATAATTTGCACCAACAATAACTTGCATGGACCTCACTTTCTTGTACTGCTTTCACTAATGGCTTTTAAATAAGTTCTGTTTGTTTCTCCAAAAAAAAGAAAAACAATTCAAGGGGGTTTGAGTTATAGTCCAATGATGTGAGGGTTAATATTGTTTGAATTATATTTCCCTTGTGTACTACCCTTTTACAAATTAGTTGGTCACAACATTTTTATGTAGTTTTGTGTTCTTTCTAACCCACGATGTGTGATATTGGGATTGTTTTGAATTAGCAATGACCCGTGAACTTAACAGCTTGTTGAAGTGACATTGGACCAAAAAAGAGAGAGCTGAAAATGACTTTCTTTGGAAAGCAGGTACATGATGAAGTAATTTTGGAAGGACCAACAGAGTCAGCTGAGGTAGCGAAGGCCATAGTTGTTGAGTGCATGTCCAAACCCTTCAATGGAAAGAATATTCTTAAAGTTGACCTCTCTGTTGATGCCAAGTGCGCTCAAAACTGGTATTCTGGCAAGTAGATTGTGTATTGATTGCCACAAATGGACCCAGATGTTGGTTGAAAACCCCCCTCGTTGCTGCTTCAAGGTTCCTTTGTACTGGAGGATGGAGTTCTGTGCTAGCTCTGTTTGAAGTATCTGTTCCAATAATGGCATCCTACTCTTGAAAGGATTTTGCTTCCTTGAATCAGTTACGTAAATGAGGCGACTGTCACAGTTTTGCCAGAGGGATGGAGTTGTGAGGGGGTTGGTTTGCTGCTTTGGTGGCATTTTTGCTCTCATAACCAAAATGAGGGCACGCGGGAGAACTATGCCCTGTATATAGAAGATTCTTGTTATTCTAGCTGTGGTTTTCTTGTAAGTACTATTCTGATATTGAACGTGTTAATGGAAAGAAATGATATGGCTAAACTCAACTATCTGACTGTTCTTTCTTTATAACTTTCTGGTTTAACTACTATGTGCGTGGCTGGCTTTAACTCTGCTCTCTCTCTCTCTCTCTCTCTCTCTCTACCAATATGGGTGTTACTCAAAGCTTCCTTCTGATTGGTAAAACCTTGGACAGGGCATTATTTGCTACACTTGCCGTAATGTGTTGAAACAACTGGCACTTTTTGGCAGCAGTCCCATTAGCTAGTTACATCTTGAGAAATCCTCATGACTGCCCCAATTTTTGGCACGTTGGAGGTAAGTGTCCAGAAAATTGACTAAGCTCTCCTTTAGTTTCTAGCTTTTCAGGATGTCTCTTGAATTTTCTTTTTGTTTTCCCAATCTCCATCATCAAAACAAAGCTAGATTCAAGTTGTTATATGATCACTGCATTGGTCGGTGGTCATAGTGTCAACGCCTAAGTGGGATCTTTTGTGAAGCTGGTCTTGCAACACTGGATTAGATTAAGGGTCCGTTTGCATTAGTTTTTAACAAAAAAAAAAATACTTTTGGAGAAATATTTCTTCACAAATCTTTTTAGAGCTGTCTAGTTTTAACTTCTACTATAATTACTTTTAATATGAAAATTGTCAACCATTCAATCATTCTTCATGTTGTCTAAAAGTGCTTATTACCCTCTCTTAAATCAGATATAATTGAGTTCAAAAAGTGATTTTGAGAAAAGTTAATGCAAACAAGGCCTTTTAACTCCCATTGGGATAAAAATAAAAGAAGAGAATTGCTGCATACAGCAGGGCAGTAAATCATCGCCTGGCAGTCATCTGCCCTAACAAATTGATATTAGAAGAAGAAACATATATCCATTTCAAGCTTCAATCAAATCAACATAACAATGTGCAATCCTCGACTTACATATTTTGCTCCCAAGGCCATTTCAATTCATCACTGTAAATTCAACATAAAACATGTAAAATACAGGAAGTATTTGCCATCCACCCAACCAAAAAGTTAAAATCTATAGAATACAGAACAAGAATACAAGAATACCCAATAGGCTATTCCGCTACTTCTCAAACTGTTGTAGATCAATTTCCCAGGCTGATGCCAGTTGCAACATAAGTTGGTCCGGTGCTGCACCTTCCCAGTCCTCAGGTGGGTCCATTGCTGAAGAAGCTTCATGCAAATTTAACAAAAGATCCCTCTTTAATTCCATGGGAATGCCCAAGACATCTGGTCCGTTTTCCATCACTACATCAACCAACTGGAAAACACGAAACAGCATTTGGGTAAATGGTAAGCTCAGATTAATCATCTTTAATGTTCAGAGATGTATGACACTTCCAGGTTCTCATAAAAACAAAGGAATTTTAAGAAGGTATGAGAAGCTGAAAAGGTCTGCTCATTCCATAAGGCAGAAACAAAACTGCCAATCTTATTCCATTCAACAGTTGTAAGAGTTAAAAAATAATAATAATAAGGCTCACTGCATCGTAAATTTGGTTTTTATGGTATTACTTCCATTGTTGGAACTGTTGTGGATGATACAACTCAAAAAGATTTATTTTAAAAGCCCTCATGCAACATCATTAAAAAAAAAATGTTAAACAGACACGTGCGCATGTATATATTTATAGGCAAAACGTTCTTGGGGAAGAGGTTCGAGATAGAGAATGTATTTATAGGCAACCCACGACTTTCTTCAACGAGTCATTAAGCTCATCAAGTCCATACATCTTGCTGAATGAAGAGAGATTCCTATGCTAGTCCCTGTATCAAGACCAAATTCAAACAAACTGTGGCAGTTGATAGGTGACTATCTGTGTCTCTATGTATTCACCTCTATAGTATCATAAGCTAGGCCCATCACGTTTTTGACAGATTTAATGCGGTTTTTGTGCCGAGTGTATTGTGATGGAGCTCTTTGGTGGGACCTGGAAGGGTTCAAGAGACAATGCTGGTAACCATAGGGCTGATTCCTAATATTCTTCACGGATTCCAAGCCATTAGGTAGAAACCATAGGCCGCCAGTGGAGGCATATCTGAATTGTCAGTCAATGTTACTCTGGTTGGAAAATGTTGCTTGAATGGGTGCAAGCTGTGGCCTTAAAATAGAATCACATGTGATTTGAGGATGCTTTTAATTTTTATAGCTCAGTTATTTGTGTATGTGTGTTGCGCGCAATCGCGTGTTTTAAGTTTTAACTGTCAAAGAGAGGTGAATTGAGCCATAGATTTCTGGTCTAGATTAGAAACACACTGTAAATGGAATAGATTATAGTCAAGAGTAATTTTCCTACTACTCTCCATCCTGTATTTTGGAGGAAGATGCTGTTGGACGTAGATATTTCCACCTGAAATCTTCCTTTTCTGCTCTGCGTTCGTAACTCTTGCCCTTTCCCCAAAGGCAACAGCAGAGAGACCAGACAGTAAAACAAATCACATAAAGTAATCTGAATAAAAAATTGAACAAATCATTAACATTATATGGAAACAATTACAGGTAGAGAGACCTGCATGAAGATAAATAGAACAAAACTTTCACATTTCCAGATCCTAAAACTACTTTAATTTCCTTGATGGAATTCAGACTCTTAGATTAAGGAATTTTTTTTTCCTCTTGTCAAAGAGTTTATTAGTTACATCTTGTTACTTGTAATGTAACCATTAAGAAAATACCTCCTCATGTGAAATCCTCAAATGTAAAATAAATATAATTTGTATAACTCATAAGGAAAACAACAATCTCCGACTCCCCTTTTCCAACTGATGGGGCATGGCATTTTGAAGAGCATGGTGGATATTTTGTTTTAAAGTGAAAGCAGAAAAAGTGCCTTGTCACATCAATCAGAAAGGTGAGTTTGTTTTCTACTTAGCATTCTCTACTCATAAACAATTGCTTATATCTGCTTAGCCAATTGTTAAGAGTTACCTAGTTGATCTTACTAAACATATGCACTCAGTTCTTATTTGACTAGTCAAGAAACTTGCATAACAGAAACAATGCCAGAATCAAGTTGCTCAAAGAACTAAAAATTAAGAATTGGCCATACCTGTTGAATCCAAGATAAGCATATATCAAACAAGTTCTGCTCCAGTAGAAACTGTACTACTGCATGCAAAACCTCACTTGCTATCTCATTTGAAAGTTGATCAACTACAGGGCCCGATCTGTCCATTAATTTCACTAGCAAGAGATCATCACCAGTAGACAAAACTTCAGCAAAAGCTGAATCCATATCACCGACATGAAGTGCATCCATTGCATTAGCCCAAGAATTCCAGACTGGATCCCGCTCTTGCACAATATTATCATCTCCCATAGCTTCTGCAGTCAATTCTGGGATAGCTGCTCTTGCAGTTCGAGCTGATCCATTGTCTTCCCCAGCCACCCGAATCGCCTCCAATGTAGCTTCATCCTTTGAAGCTTGCCAGACACTTCTTGCAGATGGCCCCTCACCAAGCCTAACAGGTCCAGCCCCTTTATCCCAAGCTCTCCTGCTGCTGACCTGATCACTTTCATGATCTGATTTAGGAGACCTACCATCTATAGGACCACCACCTAGAGCTCTTCTAGAACCCATTTGCCCATTTCTGGAGGCCCCATATGTGTGAAAATCCCAAGCCTCGGATATGTCAGATCTCCAAGGGGGACCCCTACCCCTCATCCCCGAAGATATGCCATCTGATGGAGCAAATCTTTCCCCAAATGGAACCCGTCCATCACCACCCCTTCCCAATTTGGCACCAGAGTAATCAGGGAAGCCATTATATTTTCCTAAAGACCTATTAGAGGATCCCTCATATCCCACCATAAAATTGCTTCCTCTCCTGCCTGATGATACTGACAAATCGCGTGCCATGTCTTCGACAACTCTCTCAAGACCCCGTACTCTGTTCTCTAAAGTTACCATGCTATCATGGGATCCACCCATGAAATCCTGCAATATAAAAGTATTATTGGTTACAAAAAAGAGATTTGAAAACCATTTTCTTGACGGAAATTATTCAAACAGACCTGCAACATGTTCATGAGATGAGCTTGTTGTCTCTCCAGTTGCAGTAATTGCCTCTGGATGGCTAACCAATTTCCTTTGTTATTCATGAAAGATCCTTCAGATTGACCATCAGTTTTGGAAAAACCCACACGTGTAGCAGATGAATCCCTCTGATTAATATCAATCCTATCATCGACATCAAATGCTCTCGTTTTTGAGTCTCTTCCATTAACTCTCTCTTCAGCCCACTTATCCTGCGCAAAATCATCACTATCTCGTTGTTTAGAAAATGAACCAGCAGTTCCTCTCTCCATGTTACGATATTTAGTGTTGACAGATCCATTAACATCATCAGGCTGACAATTCCCCATGCGATTTGATCTCCTCCTTGAACCTGTATCATTTGGCTCAGTCTCCTCTTCATTGTGAGAGTTTGAAGAATTTTGACATCTACGAGGGACAACCACTTCTACAGGCAATTCACCTGAACCCCTTGTTTCAAGTTTCTGGAAGAATTCTGGGTTTAGCTCTTTGTCACTTAAGGAAGGTGCTTTCTTCTTCAATATCCCAACTGCTTTGTCCGAAATGCTGCCACTCTTGGCCTTGGAAACAGAATCAGGAGTAGGAGAAGAACCATTAGATGAATCCTTTGCTGATCGCTCCATCTTTCTATCGCCAGGATTTGGATTTTTGGGACCATTCTTTTCTGACAACTCAGCTGATTCACAATTGTCACCATCTGAAGCATTCATCACAATGAAAATATACCAGTGAGAGAACAGTAGTAGATAAGTGATGGAGCATTTAATAGTAGGAAGCATTTCTGAAACATTTACCATGAGATAACGCCTTCTGGTCATCTCCATCTCCTTCTTTTCCTGCAATCTTCTTCCATAGCTGCAGTGCTTCTGTTATGCTATCTCTGACAGGCTTTATCTGGAAGCAATTAAAAATGACGACTTTAATGAAATGGCTAATCCATAATAGGGTAAGGCATACACACAACCCACACCTATCCTTCAAGTTGAATTAAGTAACAAATTTCCAGAAATGCATATATTTACAATCAATGCACAAAGGAAGCTAATAATTTACAAACAGAAGCAAAATGTTTGACCCAGCAACTTCAAAAAGCTGAAATGCAGTAACTATACAGACAAACACACAAGTGTGGGTATTTTATAAGGAAAGATGATTCCAAAAAGGTACCTTGTCAAAGCGGCAAGCCTCAAGCACAGTCAGTGTGGAAGCAGCTCCATCTGTGATCATGTTGCTTGAATGTAATGCTAATGCACTTAATGTTTCAGCTGCTGCCTTACGTGTTGCCCAATCTGTACTCCCAAGGCACTCATGTATGCTTTGCAATAATGGTTCCAAGCTTTGTGGTGCAAGTGCTCCTACCTGCAACAAGTCCATAATTCTTTCAAAGTTCTATATTTGCCCTTTCTAGGAGATTTTCAAAATATATGACAATTTGCTTGGTATCTCACATTTTAATAGACCACATAACATACCAAAACACACAATAATCAAGCATGCTGGGAATACCAAAATAGTAGTTGAAGCAATGAAGTACCTTTACATATGAATTCAAAAAAAAAAAAGCAGCTCTATTGTGATTCAAAATGTGCAAAACATGCATTGTCAATTTCTGATAAAGTAATCAAAATTATTCAACTAAGTTCTAGACAGCCTCTGAAAATGTGTGAACTAGATATTTCTAATAGTAAATTTTACTGCACTCAACGAATACCATGATCATTGTGAAACAGAAAATCTAACCTGAACTACACAAAAATTGATAATGAAGTTAGACTTGGAACCAAATTCAATAGCAAAATATATTTACGAAGTTCTCTCAGTTTGATTGATGACTAAAGATATGAGTATAAATGAAAATTGGGAATTTGGGAATTTGGGATTATAGTGGATGCTGTAGAATTGTTACTTACCTCTTCCTATACTATGATTTCTCGCCAATCAAACAGAGCATAAATGTTAGCTGGATCGTCAAATTTCACATGATTTAATTTAAGAGTTTCCTGTTCTTTCCATCGATTTCTCAGCAAACAAACGAGCCACGAATTTCAATTGTAGCATAATATTCAACATAACGAATGTCATAAAAGTGAATCAAATGACATAAACAATATATAAGTGTACACACTACACTTGGAGGAACAACAACGTTGAACAAACCTGAGACAAACTACCAACAACCGGCAACAATGCTGATTTTGCCAAGAAGTTTGGATTATTAAGAAGCTTACAGATCCTCGGGCACAGCTTCTGAAACGCCGCAATGGGAGGGTCTGAAGCGCACTCCACCATCCTAGCCATACACAACGCCGCACCAGATTGCACCCCTTTGTTCTGCTCATTCATAGCCTCAAACAAAGGCTTCACAAACAAAGACACCACAGACCCAAGACCCCCATTGCCATTATCACCCTCACTCTTCAAGTACAACCCTGAAAGCGATCCAATGGCATCGCGACACGCGTCCCTGACACCTGAATCGGAGTCCTTAAGCCTCTTAACAATCTGGGCAATGATTTTCGTCAAGTGGGTCGATGTCAAATCGCCGTGAATTGAACAAAGGACGGCGAGGAGGCGGAGAGATTCTTTTTTGACGGCAGGTTTTGGGTCGGCGGTGGCGTCGTAGAGGCAATTGAGGAGCATGGGAATGCCTTCTGAGGAGAGGGTTTGAGTGATTTTTTCGAGGTCGTCGACGGCGATCTGGTAAGTATCTCTGTCGGAGAGTTTAGAGAGAGAAGTGAGGATTCTTTGCTTGAGTTCGACCATAGCGAGGTGGGAGGAGAGAGACGATGAGGAAGATCTTGAGGGTGTTGCTGTGGAAGAGAGTGAAAATGATTGGTTTGTTGGGGGTTTTGAAGGTTTTGAGGATTTTGGTGCCTGTAAATTCATTGCTACTGTGCTTGCAGAGTAGAGAGTATTTGGAGGGGGGTTGAGAGAAGCTTGTGAGATCACAGATTAGAGTGAGTAGGGAGCTGGCAGAGAGAAGGGGGAAGAGAAGCTTGTTTAGATTACAGATTAGGGAGAGAAGAGATGGCAGACTATATATGTGGAAGAGAGAGAGAGAGAGAACAGAATGTACTATCCGATGTAAATAGAGAGCTTACGGCAGAGAGAGAGAGGAGGGTAGTGTCAGTCCTAAGGCTGGTGGGGGTCACAGATTAAAAGGGAGAGAGAAGACAGAAGAGAAATGAAGGGGAGAGAGAGAGAGAAGGTAGTGTAAGTGTTAAGGCTCAGTGAGGGTTACCCACCATGAAAGGAAAATCAAAGCTACATGGAAAGGAAAATGAGATCTGTTTGGAGTGAGGGAAAGACTGAAAGCAAAAGGTTTTTAATTTTTTTGAAAATTCATCAAGATCTGAATTGTGAGATTAGATGGTTTAAATTGATATTAGACAGTTTAAATTTGTCTATCAAGTGTTGAACTAATGTGGGTCACGGGGCTCTTGGGTTCGAATTTTGAAGTGATCGATTGGTCCTTGATCGTTCATTCTGTTGAATTTATTTGTTGGTCAATATATCGAACGGTTTATGGAAGTCCAATCAAAGATTAGGAAAAATGCCTTCAAATGTAAAAGAGTGATGGATGTTAGGTTATATTAGATAAATTTATATAATTCATCCACCCTTGAAAATATTAAAATTATAAATTATCAATACCACATTTCGAGTTTAGATTTGATGGTGATAACCGTTGGATGGCCGACACGTCTGTAAGAAAGGGGATCCAATGGCTCACATAAGAAAGACCCAAATCTGATATATTTTGAATCAACTGACAGATCGATGAGCCTTTTTTAAATGAGCCATTGGATTTCTTTTCTTGCACACATATCGGCCATCCAACAGTGATCAACATCTGTCAGATCAACAGCAAATCCAAACTCACATTTCTAAGATAAATTTCTTAACGAATTAATAATACATTTTATTATTAAAAAAGATTTTATTTTACTGATCGTGATAATGTTAAATTAATAACTAATAAAAACATCGAGCGTTATTTTTCCATTGTTTTGAACTTCAAGAAATAAAAGAAAATTTTCATATTAAGCTACATGAATTTAGTAAACATATCATTCCAAAAAAAAAAAAAACCTCTACCTTTTATCATTTATTTTGATTCATTAGCGAAATGAAAGTGGATGAACTTATCTCATATCTTCAGCATTTTTCAGTATAAAAAATAAAAAGTAAATAATGAAAAGCTTTAATTTGAAATTTCCAGTATATAAATTTTGTTTTAAATGAGAAGGTGGTTGATTAAATATCTGTCCAAGATGATATGTAGTTGATTTGATTGTTGGCATAACTTTAGGCCCCTCTTCCAATAATGTAATGCATGTTGAATTATGTGTGGATACCACGTTTGGTTGGCTGGTTGGTTTTGGTTATGATCAATGAGAGGAGAATTTTGAATATTGAATAATGGACTGACATGACATATATATATATATACTAACAGGCAAATAATGGCAAGAAGTCATCAAACCTATAAACTCAGTAAGGGTTACCACAAATATCAAAGGATGGTACACAAGTGAGGGCATGGTTGAGTCAAAATTACAAACTCATTTGGCTTCTTTTGCCTTCTTTTACTCTCTCTCTCTCTCTCTCTCTCTCTCTATATATATATATATATATATATATATAGAGAGAGAGAGAGAGTTCTGTTTCTATGAGGACTTGACCTTTTGGCCAATGTAAAATTAATATTTTGAATAACTCACCCTTGAATTTAATATTATTCCTATGTATGACAGGCATGCCAAAAATTACAGTGATCAGACCACTAATTTCTTAAATATAAACTGCTAAAATTAAATACCTATATAATGCTTAATAGTATGTATTTAAAAAACCAGTGGTCCCAGGGGCGGAGCTAGGATTTAGTATTACGCTGGGCTAGAATAAAGAGCGAATAAACACCAAACACACATACACTTTCACACATACGTATGTGTGTGTATATATACAATAATGCTATTATATATCAGGCCGGTCTGACGCAATTTTTCGTTAGGTCGCCTCCATATGGCTAATTTTAGATGATATATTGTAAAACTGACAGTTGGATTAGATGCCTTTCTTCTATATGTCATACCTGCAAAAAATCACAGTGATCCGACGGTTGGTTTTTGAAAAAACTGGCGTTAAAAAATGGTGATATTTTGAAGAACAAATAAGTTGTATATTTTCACAATGACATTTTTCAAAAACCAACCGTCGGATTACTATGATTTTTTGCAGGCATGACATACAGAAGATGAGCATCAAATCCAACGGTCAGTTTTATGAACTGGCTTCTAAAATTAAGAATACTATAAAAAAAAGTTTGGCAAGTTTGGGGCGGGCTATAGCCCTCCCTAGCCCAAACATAGCTCCGCCCCTGAGTGGTCCGATCACTGTAATTTTTGGTATGCCTGTCATACATACGAAGAATATTAAATCCAATGGTTAGTTTTTCAAAATACCTATTTTACATTGGCCAAAAGGCCAAATCCTCATATAAGGAAGTCATCACAGGAATGAGACACACTCTTTCTCTCCCTCTGTGTGTGTGTGTGTATATATATATATATATATATAGACATTGTCATTAGTGAAATTTGAGTGTATGCAGTTTGTTTTACAAGAGTCATAAATTAACATTAGATCAAACAATAATAAATTATTATTAAATTAAAAAAACTATGATGAGGGAGCAACTAACTTTACTGGTAAGTTATTGAACAAAATCTTTGAAATAAAAACTTGTAAGCATAGAAGCATAAAACATTAAATTCTAGCTATGTTTGCTGTTAGGACACTTTCCCACTTATGGTGCCTTACCACATTTTATAATAATTGCAAGGCCCATTAGGTTATTTATTGAGCCTACAATGAGCACTGTTAGTGACTAAAGTAGGGATAGTTATTCGCTGGAAGCTGTTCAAATATCACATGATGGACAATTCCACTGAAATATCAATATACAGATTATAGTTGAATTTTTAATGATGAATCATGCTTGTGTACGTATTAATTATTCATTGAAGTTGTTCATCACATGTGCATAACAAATAAACAACTTCTACTGAATAATCTTTTCTAAAATAGATAGCATCCCGCCCCGATTATGGGACTAGTAGCTCTACTAGTCACTAAAAGAACCCTCAAGTCATCTCAATGACGGGATTGAGGTATGTTTATAAGCTTTTGTTGGAGTCTATATATTAAGTGGATGGCTTCCAATAATTAGAAATTATGAGATTACCATTTACCCCCTTGTCTAGTGTAAAATATGTGTAATATCAATCTCATTGCTAGGAGAAATTATTCAGTAAGTCACATATATGCATATATGTCATTTTAGACATATCTTTTTCATCAGGTATGTGTCTATAATATTATAAGTATTATGTATCAAGGTGGGTAATATATATTCAACATTATTTGGCCAGTCTGGACAATGCAAGATTTGATGTTTTGTTCCATCAAACTATTGAGCTGGCATTTCTGGGCAACTCCCCTGGCTTAGAAAGCCCACCTTATTATATATTTAGCTTGGGCTGGTAATGTAGGACGGAAAACTGGGCTAGAACCCAGTTTGATTTAAGACCATAGTTGGCATGTACTTTGAAGTTCTGCCCCAAACTAGCCCGAAATCGAGACAAATTTGTCTGTACAAGAACTAGACAGGTAAATTGGTTTTGAACCAAATTCCAGAATTTCCAAACAAACAAGTTGTGCTATTTTATTTTATTATTATTTTTTTCAAATGCAGTTTTGCTGTAAAATATATATAAATCATTATTACTTCTTCCAATAGAAAAGAGAGATACCACGAGAGTAAAAAACTGAAGGCAGCCCAGCCCCTAGCACACCAGTGGTAGCATTTTGGAGTTGGTTATCCATTTGTATAGATCAAGGATGGCATTGTTATTGAACATTAATTTGGAGGTTTTGAAGATTTGGGTGCATGGGAATTCACTGTGAATGCTAAAAACATGTGAAGGGCACTACCATTGGAAAATCAAAGAGGCCATGCATCTTGGCTGGATGTCAACCCTAGCAGTATACGTCAAACCTAAAAAAGGATGTAAGCATATATGCATATGATGTGAAGCAAGCAGCAGTGTGAGACAATTTTTTCCTCATGCTCGACTATGATTTATGAACTTTTATATGTTTGACCTTTCAGTGGCATTTCATGATTAACTTGAGAATAAGTGTGGAATGTTTTAGTTTTATTTTACCTTTGACCAACATGGCATGATTAGGGTTTGGAAAATTGGAATGTTAGAGGAAACTATCATAAGTTCTCCCACCTGATAAGGTACCTTTTTAAGATATGATATGGATTAGGAAAAGTAACAAAATAGGGAAACGAAGACTTGTTATCTAAATCCTAAAACTTTTTTCACACGTCTTCCTTTTTGACATGGAATGACTTTGGATAGTAGTCTAATGGTAAAGGCATGAGAAGGCATGGGAGGATAGATAGTAGTGGTTTTATTTTATTTTTTTGGGTTCAGCGGTTAAGGGTATTCAAGCCAATTTACGCGCATTAAAACTAATCCTCTTTCCGGTCTGGTCAAAGGCAAGCCTTCCACGCCGAGACTAAGGATTTTCATGAGGAATAAATTTTTCACGGCCTTCCCACTTTAAAAATCTCTCAAGGGAAATTAATCGAACTTACAACCCGTGTGCCTAACCACACAATTGCATGTTTGTCCTTACCGAGTGAACTACCCTTGATGGGCTAGTTTCAAGAGCGTTGACATGATGTTCTTGTCACATAATGATCCTATTCATGTGCATAAATCACTAATGCTGGATAAGATTAAAGTCAAGATATAGTCCAACCGATTTAAAAGAATGCCTAAGGTTTTCACACTTTAGTGAACTCATTTAAGCGATTTTGTTATTTGCTCCTCAACAACTCAACAAGTAAGCACTACCCTAACCTTACCTTTTTAGGATCATCACGGTTCATTTTCTTATAAAAAGAAAAAAAATATTATTTGTGCCAATTATTTTGCATCAACTCATGAAGTATGCTTACTTAGCATATAATGTCATATATCTTATATAAAAATAAAAAAAAATAAAAATCCCTCAAATCAACCATGAAAAAAATAAAAAACAAACCAACATGGCCCAAATGGTGTTTACTCAAGTGGTGAAAAACCACGTTCATAGTCCACACACAATGATTAAGTGTCGGTTTACTGCACTCAGCATCAATTGACTGGTCTCATAGACGCTCCCATATAAGACAATGCACCGAATTTTAACTTAGATATCTTGAAGGTGACATTATCATGCATGTCCATATTTAACAACATCATCATCAACAACCTTTCAATAGAAAATTTTGGTTGTTCGGAGACTTTAGAAATTTGTGGGTTTTGTATCATATTTCTACATTTTTCATCTCTGGTGGATTATATTTAATTTGCCATTTCCAAACGAGTCGAGCTCAGATTAACACCACTCGCTTGCTTGGTGGTATGTTTTCAGTCTCAGTCTTTATGATCTGCTGAGGAATTCATAGTTATTCAGTTTGGATCTTACTGTTTTTGACTCTCTTTGTGGTTTAATTACTGATATTTTAGGTTCTTTCCCATGGATCTTTAGGCAATAATGAGGTTTTTATGTTGAATTTGAACTTGATTTCTTTGTTTTTGGGTCGTTTACTGGTTTGGGCATGTCTTTGATTTTCCTCTCTTGGACTTTTGCATTTAAGGGGTTTAGGGTTTTGATGAATTTGATTACATTTCATTGATGAGCTTTGCAGTTTGTCTACTTTTTGCCAGATTCTTGTATTTAAAGAATGAAATCAGTATTTTTGCTAAGCTCTATGGCTTCAATTCTGCTCTCATGCTAGAAGCACTTTTAGGGCTTTTTTTTTTTTTGGAATGTGTGGATAGTAGAGAGTTGATTTGACATTTATAAGATCTTGGGCATTCAGCTGCAAAACTTGTAATTTCGTTTTGCATTCTGCGTTTTCTTCTAATGGCATTCAAGGTTTGTTAGAGGAAGGAATTTTGGATCTGCTGTTCTACTGATTCTTACTGGCTTGGAATCAGAAACCTCAGGAGCTCACTACCATTTTCATCCATTCTGATTCAAGTTGGTGGAATCTAACCCATTTTACCTGCCATTACTAAATGGTTTTTGCTACAAATACTAAATTCTTGGTAGATTTGATTGTGATAAATACCCACAATTTATTTTCTGAACTCTTAGGATCTTAATCCTTTTCTTTCTATGCAGTTTTGATTCATTTTGCATTATTCAATTCCCCACTTTTTACGCATTCGAAATTCCTTTGTGGTCGTTAAAATTCTTTACTGGGTTTTTACCTGGTTCTTGATGAATCAGTCATTGTTAACTTCTATCATTTGCATATTTAATAGCTATATTTATGCAGGTTGTTGTTCTTTGGGTCTAACAACAGTCTGCTGGTTATTGAAGTGTAATTTTGGATTTGTGTCCTTAAAAAATTGGTTGTTGGCTAATTTTCGTCCTTTAGATGTTTGATAATTTGTGCCTGTTGATAATTGCTCTTTGGGCTTAACAAGAAAATGCTAAGAAAAAAGGAAAGATAATTAATGCTTCTCTGTTTGCAATTTTGTTTATAATTGGATTTCTTCTACCTATGCTACTCTGTCCTAGTTACCATAACCATCGACCAGTTAACCTGCATTTTCTTTCTAAATTTATTTGCAGTTCTAACTTCTAATTGGGCATTTACATCTCTCTCTCTCTCTCTCTCTCTCTCTCTCTCTCACAGTTCAAAAAATATCATGACTACTGAGAGTAGGAGTGTGGAACTTTTGGCCTAACCTTCTTTCATAGTTGATTTCTGTAATTTATGGTTGTTGGCCGGACTGTGTATTATTGATAAACTATTCACACCATTAAGAAAATAAAATTTTCAACTCAAATTTATAATTAACCTCTCTATGCATTGGGTGGTGCTCTTGTCTAACAGGTTCTTGGAGTGCTTTGAATTTGTTATCTATAACTACTAGCTTTGGAGGTTGAGAACTTCCCTGTTAGAAGATATCTGTTGAGAGCTCAGATAGAAACTGGTCAGGAACATGGTTCAGACACTGGAAGCTATCAAGGGTGGTGGAGGATCCATCAGAGTGGGTACCACTGGGACAATCGGTTCCCTGATGACAAGGGAATTGGAATCCGTGAAATCCGCACCTCAAACGCCAGCGTCTTCTAGAAATAAACCTTCAACAGTTCCTGTATCAGTTCCGTGTGGTGCTACTACTCCCAAAAGACTACAACCTAGAAAATCATTGGATGAAGCGAGCAGTAGTGGCAGTAACAACAACGTTAATCACAGAAGCCCTGAAATTACCCGGAAAACCAAAAACTACATTCATAAATCCCATCGAGTCCCAATGCTCGGCTCTGATAACATTGCTTTGGATAGAACTCCTAGAAGAGAGAAAACTGACAAGAGAGGATCTTACATTGTTGAAATTGTGGACTTAAAATGCAGGACACCAGATAGAGCATGGGCAAGCCCTATAACAAATCGACTCAAGAAGCTCAGTTTCTCAAAGCTCTCAGAAAGCAACGTCTAAACCTCCAACTTCTTCACATCAGTTTTCAGGTTCCTGTAATTGAACCCATTGTTGTCTGAAACTTCCACCATAGAACATAAGCTCGGACGGTGTCTTCCACTTCCTCTCTTTTTCTTATTTTTTGTTGTGATCTTGGATCCAAAATTGGGTCTGGACTGATTACTACTGGAAGCCATGTCTTTACTTTGGGACTGAGGCTTCTGAGAGCTATCTTGGCAGCTTAATTCAAGCCGGCTAAAGTACTCGATTTCTTGCTTTATAAGGGATCCAACAGTACCTTTTGTGCCCACTTCTACAGGAGTATTTGCAGCCATTTTTTTCTGGGATTTTTGTGGAAATGGTGTTGGATTTATACGCTGTCTTTTGTTTGGTTGGTGTGAAAGAGAAAGCTTGTGGATGGAAAGTTGTTGGCTTTGAGGTCTTTTCTTGGTGGGGGAATTGCTCTGAGTCTGGGAAATTTCAGGTTAAGCTCTGTACCTATTTTTTTGTTCCACATGCATTCTTTACCTTATGTTCTTTATCTGAAGTTAGCAGCATGGGATGTTGCCTAGTTGGAGGATTGGATGGTGATACCGTCACCTAATTCATGTGTATTCATGCGTTTGCAGTTAAAACATTCAAGTTCCCAACAATTTTGTACCTTTTTTTAACTGCTAGTGTCTCACATTTATTTTGCTCAATGCACATATTGGTCTTGACTCTGGGATTATTAATACCGTCTGATTGGGATCAGATGGTGATTTATGTGATTTTGTTGAACTTAACATCACCTGCCACCTCCCAAGTCGGTATCGTTAGATGAGGTGAGAATTAAGTGAGGATGAGTTCTTTCATGCCCATTCTTGGTAAGTTATTTATTTTCCTTTCCTGTTTTAAATGGCAAGGTAAAAGAAGAGGGTGGTGTTTGGCTTGTTGGAGCCAACTTGAGTGCTTTTCATGCATGGGGATAAAGTTGTGGGTCATTTGCTTTTTCTTGTTCCATCTTTTGTTTTTGCTTATTATTTGTTTCTTTTCAGTTCAGTCTTCAAAAGGGGTTCATGGGAAAGATATGATAGAAATTCTTTATATATATCATGTGGATTCATATTTAAAATTATTGCACCAGATAAATTTACTTCCATCCCAAGTCCACTCATATTAACAAATGGTATCAATACGGTTTCATTCGGTCGAATTCAAGACATTTTTCTTGAAAGTGAAGATACATGCCACTGAGTCATGGGCAGATATGGAGTTGGATTCATCTTGTAATTCTTTCATTCTAGAGAGAGAGAGAGAGAGAGAGGAGTAAACTGAAAATGGGTTGGTCATCTTATTAGGCAATAGTCATGTGGCAATGAGATAACATGAAAATAGATTTCAACCCTAGGCATCCCGTCACGAGCTCGAATTTGAGACATTTTTCCTTAGAATGAACCCACATGCCACTAGGCCATGGGCCGATACGGGTTGGGTTCATCTTATAATTGCTTTTTTTTTCTTTTTTCTAGAGTGAGAGAGAGGAGTAAACTGAAAAGAGGTTGGCCATCTTATCAGAAAATAGTCACATGAGTTAACATGGAAACAGATTTCTAACCCTAAACATCTGGTAAAAAGCTGTTGAGACTTTAGTACCTGGACTAAGTGACATCTTCAACTCTTCAAGTTAATGCCATAAACATATTGAATTAATGTTGAAGGTGACAGTTGGAACTTGGAAGAGCCTTTTAATTTTTGTCATAATAACAGATAGAATAGGTGAGGTGGGTAGCACATCAATTTGGTCCCTTTAGTCCACATCACAAAGCAAAAGACCTGTCATTTGGAAGAACATGGTTTTCTTCGGCAATCTTGGACAATATTTTCCAAACAATTAATTTAAACCGTTTGATCAAAGTGACATTCGATCTTTCAGTCAATCATCCAATCAGATCAAATAAATTTGCCTACATCATCAAATAAACATATTTTAGAGTCCATCTATGAAACCAGAAATCCTTATAAAGTGTTTTAATTTATTCCATGATAGAGCCTGCATGTATATTGAGATTCCAACAATATCTTATAACATGAAATAAAATACAAAAAAATATTCATTATATTTAAGTTAGATTTCCCTTCAGTATCGATAATTTTCAAAATGCTTCGAAATAATCCCTAAATTATTATTATTATTATTATTTTTTAAAAAATTAACAAATATGGCGATGAATTCACTTCAATATTGTGTCTTGAGATTCATACAATAACTTATAAAATAAGATAAATTATATATTAAAAAAAATACCCTTGAAGGCTGAAGTTTAGGTTAGATTTCACTTTACTACCCTTTAATTTAAAATATTTTATAATATTCCCTAAACTAAAAAATTATAAACATTTGACGACCATGGTGATCAATCCATTTTGAGTTTAATTTCTTTCAGCTTTTGAGAGAGGTGTTATAAACCACCCTATTATAAGGATACATGAGTTTTTCACAACTACTTGAATTACTTAATTTGACTTTAAAATAAATAATTTATAGGACTTTAAAATTAAAAAGAAAAAAAGAAAAAAAACCATGCTTTTCTGTTGACCAAAGAGGGACTAAAAAATTCCCAGGGTGGGTAGCTTAGTGGTAGAGCAAGCAGGGCTAAGAGTTTACTAAGTCCCTTGGTCCCGTGTTCGACTCCCACTAGCTACTAATATCCGGAGTCATGGATCGCAATCCTTATTTCAGAAGCCTTCTTCGGAGTGCGTGATTTAGTTTGGTGTGCGCAAACTGCCCAGGATACTTGTAAAACAAAAAAAAAAAAAAAGGGGACTAAAAGTATAATATCAATAATTTAAGGATTATTTTGAATTATTTTAAAGTAACATGAAGTAAAATGAAATTTTATGGATAATTTTTTGTAATTTAATTACCTTCCAAATTCCAATGTGAAATAATAGTGGGTAGCTCGTCCATAGAAGGATGAGGGCGCCCTCATTATATCTTTTCTCCACATTTTATCACTACTTCCCCTGGATTCTGCTATCACGGGAGTGGATAGAAAGAAAAAATACAAAGATAAAGGCAGAAGATTTCATGAGTTTATGCCTCTGAAACTCAAAGTCTCATGGCCTCAATACCTTGTACTATTTACCTGCCCTTCACCCCAAAACCCTCTAATAATTCTTCTTCTTCTTCTTCTTCGTCGTCTTTGTTCAAATTGAGTTCTCAGTTTCTGGGTATCCGAAAGACTCTCGGGTGGTTCAGACCCTCCAAAATCTCATCCAAATTCGGACCCTGTAGTGGCTCCAGAGCCAAATGTTGGTTCAAGTTCGGTAAAAATGGCGTTGATGCTGAAGGTGCTGGCATTTATGGTAGCCAAAGCCGCGAGGACTTCGACCGGGACGATGTTGAACAGGTACTTCTTTCTCTATCTACCCACATACATACATATATTGTTATTCGTTGGAGTTTGAAACATTGGCGTGATTCTTTAGTTACTTAGAAAATGTGAAAATTTAAGAAGAAAAATGAGAATTATGAACTACTGGTATAATACTCTTAAACTCAGAATGGTGTTATGGAATTCTTTTATGATTTATTTTGCAATTTTTTATACAGAATATTGGAGTATGGGGCTGTTGTGGGCTTTCTTAATTATATATATATATATATATATATATCTGTTTGTGTTTGTGAGCAGGAAGAGGAAAATGGAGAGTTACCATTTTTTTGGAATAAAAAAATTGTTTGATTTTTATGAAATTACAAATTTATAGGGACATGCCTGCAATTTGTAGGAAAAATGCATATGCTAAGCTGGTTATCATGGAAGCCTACCGACATTTATATGAAAATAAAATTTTAGGCTTGAAGAATCTACTTCAATGTTAGAATTGCATTGCATATTTGACTTTTATCAAGTTAAATTTGATTTAGGGGCCATTATCTATCAAGCCTAAATACACAAGGTTGAGGTTTGAGAGTCATCATTATGTACAATATCGAAGGTTAAAACCATATCCGGTTCACCCTTCTAAGAGCACCTCCAATGCATTCATGCCATTTGATGTGTCAAAGTCAAAATTTGGCATTCCAAATGGCATCAATGTCAAATTTTGGCACCTATATGATCCAATACATTAATGCTACATTTTGGCATTCCTCACCTTTTTGAAGATAAAGTATGACATTGCACAAATGGCAAGCGCCATTTGAGGTGCCAAATTTGGCACCAAGTGAGTGCCATTACCAAAATTTGGCACTCCAATTGGCATCCCATTGGAGTAAGTTGTTTTGGGTGCCAATGCTAAATTTTGGCAATGACAACTCATGTAGCACCTGCTTTGGTGGGACCAGCACTGGGTAAGACATGAATCTAATTTGTCCAAAGGAGCATCTTAAAAACAGGGGAAGTGTCATTTGGAATAGGTAAGAAATAGTATGCAGAAACAGGTAGATTTAAAGATCTACATACAAATTGTCCTCTTCAAGTTTTCTGCTATTGGAAGGTGAAGATGGGCAATAAGGAGCCACTTTTGGTTTGGAGGATGATCCTCTTGTAATTTTTTGCATTCTTTGGACAAGAGGAAATTGGAGGATTTTATAAAATTCTGAGATAACTATAGCAAAGCTAAGAAATAGGCTACTCTATACTCTTTTTGAATAGAAGAACTCAAGATGTTTTGTTGATTGAGATTCCTTTTCTGATTTTTTTTTCTTTGGATCCTTGTGACTTTATATTGTTCTCTTTTGCTTTTTGTATACCTCGCATGTATAGAGGCTTTGGCCTTTTTTTGACTCAGTGAAATCTTATTTATTCACTGAAAGAAAAAGTTTTATTAAAGTCCCAGTGGTACTGTGAGATGTATTATCCTCTTATCTAAAGGTCATTTCTTAGTGTTGGCCTTGTGAAAGCGGGTCTTTGGAGGGGTGAGCTCAATACGATCCTAATATTCAATACTTTTTTGCACCAAACAATCAAATGTGTTCATTCGAGTCATTATGTAACCAAAAAATAGCAGTGAAAAAGTTATGTTATAAAAATAAGTAACATCCCAATGCTTTTTTTTTTTCTCATTATGATAAAGCAACATCCCAAGGTCACATAGAAGGCTTTTTTTTTTTTTTAATGAGATTTTCCTGTGATGCAGTATTTCAACTACATGGGGATGCTTGCAGTTGAGGGTTCCTATGATAAGATGGAGGCTCTTTTAAGCCTAAACATCCACCCTGTAGACATCTTGTTGATGATGGCTGCCTCAGAAGGTGACAAGCCAAAGATTGAAGAGCTTTTGAGAGCTGGAGCTAGTTATACTGTCAACGATGCAGATGGACGGACTGCAGTTGATAGAGCTGCCAACGAAGAAATTAAGGACTTCATCCTTGGTTTTTCTGTTCAGAAGGCATGAACTATGCTATTCTTCTTATTTGTTCTTTTCACTTTGCTTTTGTTTTCAATTTTTGTGGATGTCTTTCTTGCCATCATGTAAGCATTTCCATTAAGCTATAAGTTTGATCATTCGAGTCTATATGACTTAACAAAACCTTATCTCAATTATTTAGGGTTGGTTATACAAACCCCTTTTATTGTTTGGCTGCATCTAGGTTATTTTAGAAATCTATCTAATGCAACCCTATTCTCAATTATTTAGGGTTGGTTACACGAACCCCTTTTTATTGTTTGACTGCATCTAGGTTATGCTAGAAATCTATCTAATGCAACACTCTTTTTCGCTTCAGACTAGGCATTCGCTTTAAACATAGAATGGTGAATTGAATTTAATCATAGTACTATTTAAATGCTTTCTTTTATGAGCCTGCCTTCCTTTTCTTTGCTAATTTGATGATTCGATAAAAAAATGTACTTTTTGCACTATTGTTTCGATTCTCTCATGCCTTGAATTGGGTTATTGCTAGATTTCAATACTAAGACAGCACAAAGAACCCATAAAATTTTCAATACTTTGATAAAGACAATATTGCCCTCCATACCATGATTTGACGTTGAGATGTTCATTAGTAGCTCCCTTTTCTTCCTCGCCCGATATGTATATTTATACGTACACGTAGCTGCATTCAAATGTCATTTAATCCGACATTTGTTGGTTATATCACACAACTTATATTTCTTTGTCCTTGAAATGATTTTGGTGTTGGAATGGAATTAATGAACAGACATGTACGTTCTGAAAATATATTTTTTTAGGTCAAAAGATAATATTGCCCTCCAAACCATTATTCACGGCCCGAGACTTTCCTTACCCAACCGTGCGGCCTTAGTCGCTAGCAAGCACTGCTACATCACGCTAAGTTAGCCTTTTAACCCCGCTTGTCAAGGTTTATAAGAAAGATAAGCTAGCAAGGCACTTGGGTTTAAAAGAATAAAAGTGTATATTGCTTTCAAAGAATGCTTACAATGCTCTTCAAAGCTTACAAGTTGGCAAATGTTGTGAGGTTTGTGAGTTATGTACAAATAAGGCCTCTCCTCATAGTTATAGCTTACTAAGATTATTCTAGAAAGCTACTAGAATTTACAAGTTCTAAGGATTTCTATATACACATGCTTTACACAAGCTACTAGAGACTATGTACAATGTGGAATTTTAGCCAACTTTCTCCCAAGTTCTAAAAGCTTCCAAATCTTCCAAGGGTTGTTCCAACACTAGAAAGTTCTTGAATCTCCCCTTGTATGCCACAACCGTCTAGAATGTTGTTGGTCATTCCCTTGTATACTACAAGGTTCTAGAATGTTCTTGGACCATCTCCACTTGTGTGTAGGAAGAATGTAGAAAATTCTAGGTTTCTCTAGAATGTTCCAAGTATGCCTTTCTCTTAAATGGCTATTTTCCCATGCCAAATGTGGCAGGTTGCTGCACTTAGTAATGCACTAGGGCGAACCGGTAAAGGGAAAGTAAGCAGCACTTTTTCTTTTTTTCTATTTTTGGGTGGCCTACATTGAATTAACCCTATATGGAATTGCACTACAGTGTCAAGTCGCATATATGTTGGAATGATGGAAAAAACATGTAACATGAGGAGTTTGGAATACCAAAAATATTTTTGTTCTGATTAATAGACAATACTAGCCCCACAAACTCTGGTGCGGTGTGTGTTGGCCTGTTGACAACTGGGTTAGCTGCACCGAATTTGAATCCTCTGCTTGTACTTTTTTGCGATTGTATTTGCTTGGATGTTAAGATCATGCCACGTCATTAAAATATACTATTCATCTCTCACTTTTAATGAAATATTTCTTTTCTTTTGGGTTTCATTGAGTTAACCGTGGTCACCCGACCCAAAGTTGTACCGTAAACCATGCTTAATTAAATCAGTAGGGTCACGGTTGGACAGTTTTGGTCCAAGTTGTGAAGTTGATGTTTTTTTTTAACCAGAATTTTCCTGAAGCTGATCTCAATGGTAAATAGAATACTGTTGATGATCTTTCAAAAGCACTGATCATTGTATATAGAATTGACATTTCATGTACCCTAATAAATTACAGAGAGAATGACACTATTAATAAGAAAAGAATAATTGTATTCCACAAACCTATATTATAATACAAAATGACACAAGCATATTAAGCTCAAGAACTATTTAAAATATAGTTCAACAAACTTCTTCAGAGTGTCAGACACACTTGTAAATGGGTTAAATTCAACAGGGCGTTTTAATTCTAGATCAGGAAATTGGTTTGTTAGAGCCTGTTGCATTTGAGACATGGACATCATTGCAGCTAGCTGACTATTAGACATCACCTCACAATCTTGTGGAGTGTCCTTGATTTTACTTGGGTCATAGCCGAACTTTTTCAAGTAAGTCAAGTACTTCTCTATGAATTCTGGTCCAGGAACAGGCGTCCTCGAGTAGATCTGAAACATTGTTGCCAAAGACAAATAAGTTAACTGGCCAATCACTTAAGATTAAGAGATTACAAGCATAATTGTTGCATATCCAAGTTCAAATGACAGTTAAAGAGTTGAAAAACTACGAAAACAATTCTATTAAAAATTTAAAAGAATGTGGGTGACAATTTCTATTCAATGAGGGAATAGTTTCTTGTTTGGATCAAAAGCCAATTCTGGAACAGGTCCAGTTAAGAGAAAAACCAAGACTGGAATGCATATGCAAGTAGCCAACCTGGGTCAAAATAGTATGTCATGTGGTAAAGTAAAAAGTGAGTTGGGTCGGATCCTATGATAATCTATCAAGGTAACTATAAGGGAGACACACACACACACACTATAATGCAACTTCTAACATATAAACACAACATGTAATACAGTTATCAAACATCTACCCAAACTTAGTATATTTCTGTGTGCGCGCGTGTGCGTGCGTAAGTGGGTAATTAAATAATTGCGATTAGTTGAAGTAGTTTCACGCTCTCATAAGAAGTTGCACCTAAAACTCCAGTTTTAGGTATTGGCTAATATAGTTAATAAACATAAAACGGCTAACTCTGAATTGCGTTAACAAGAATGAAGAACCCAAAAAAAAAAATTAAGAGAACATAAAATCAACCAAAGAGAAACTAGGTACAATTAAAATTTAACCTATTTTGTAAAATAAGTAAGAGAGAAGCAAAGAAGTGACAACATTATAATACTATCCTTTAGCATATACGTGAATATCCTCAGTGTGTGTGTGTTCATATAAAGCATTTTCTTCTTCAAATTTATAAGTACCTGAATAAAACTCCTGTCTTTTGCTCCCGAAACAAGAGAAAAGTTGTCATAATCAGTAGCAATCACATCATAAGGCTCCTTGGGAATAAATGGCAGTGTAGGAAAACGAAGGTAACATTTCTCTTTAATCATCTCTTGCTTTTCTAGCTCAGTTTCCTTTTTCTCCAAATCTTCCTCCGAAAGGCATTGGACATTTCCCTTTATACCAGTCATTTTTCCATCAGGACCCCCATGAACACAAAAGGTGTCGACCTGGATAGATGATGCCTTCATATCAAATGTATATACACCCTGCAATTGGATAAATTGGAATATCTTGGTTGTCAGAATTTTATTTTAACCCCAAAAAAAAAAAAAAAAAAAAAAAAAAAAAAACCCTATATTGAACAATGATGAGAAATGTTAATGAGGGTTTCAATCCACGAAAGAACTACTTTCTTGCATCCTCCATAATATATGACATGTACAACTAATCTCTGAATTGTTGGGATCACTCAAAGTTGCCTCTTTGCTGGGCTGCAGCCCGACAACCACAATGGACCCTGGTAAGCTTAGGATTGTCTAATGCGTGCCTTTTAGGCAATCATCTGTCCAGAACATTGGTCACGAGTTGCGCAGTTTGAGGTTCAATAATGGGCCATGTTTACACTGTACTGTGAAGGAGTAAGAAACTATGTTTCCTTCATGCATATAAACCACTTTTCTAAAATACAAAAGTCCTCATCACAAGTCAGAAGCATACCTGCCCTAAGCATTTACCTGAGTGCAGTGGCAGTCATCTTGACCTAGTCCAGCAAATCCTCGTTTAAGTGAAGCTACTTCAAACCATCTTCCAGAATATCTGATTGGGTCAAAATTCTCAGCTGTCATACCTCTCATCATCATTAGCATCCCGCTCCTTCCATCAGACCCCTTATCAAGTGGAAGAGTTACTGTATTATCTGTGGCACTCGCAAGCTGGCAAAGGTTATGGTGATGAGATAGATCTGCTGCAACAACCTGCCCAAAAGAAATGAAGATGATATTGAAATATCCAAATAGTTTACAATCTTTCCACCTCTAGATTGTCCAGTTTGTTGTTGTAATCTTCTACCCTCTGGCTTCTGGATCCAGAGAGGAAAATCTAAGCATGGACAAGATTCTCTATTACACTTTTTCTGGAGTTTACCTAACTAGAATTAAAGGATTTTCTAAGGTCTTCATTAAAACAGTACCACTACATATTACTACAAGTGGAGCATTTGGAAGGGAATCACTTCAACACTCAGCAAGTTCTTATCACAAAAAATTTATGGCAAAAAAAAAAACTCTTCATTGACAAGCTTTCAAGCTGTCGGGAAAGAAACAAGGGAAAAAATCCATGTAATTTTGAATTATTTGATGGTTAGGATAGTTTGATGGCAATGCTCTTCGGCCTATAAATAACTTAAGCTTATTGTACAGATGGAGGCCATCAAATGATTGCTTATTGCACAGATGATGGAGCACATCAAATGATTGCCTCTAACCGTATGCTTATGTTATGTGCATAATGCAATGATGTTGAGTAGGAAGTCCATACCACATAGTGATGGGGATCTTGGGTCTAATCTCATATTAAAACTTTGTATCATAATTCAAAAGTTCATTTCTAACAGCTTATGGTACTAGAATATATAAAGAAACAACTAACCTGGTTCGTTTGGGAGAAAAATATCAATGAAGCAGCAAGCCCGGACAACACATGTTTGGCTGCAACGTTAACCTTGCTTGCAATTTGGTGCTCAAAAGAGCACTTCAATATAAATTTTCCTGGCACCCCCCTAAAGTGGCAGAAGAATAAATTATCCTAAGAATAATTACATAAAAGAGACAGAAAATATTTGTTATAAACAATATTGACATGCTTAGAAGGCAAAACAGTCGGTGAATGGTTTAATAGAGTTTTAAGGTAAAAATTTCTGCAATTCTACTAAAATGAAGAGAAGAATAAAAAAATGATAAGAAAAGTGAGAAATGGGCATGAAGAATGAGAAGAAAAAGAAATTTCTGAAAATAACAATATTAATAAGCGTTGCATAATTAATAATCACTGAAATTATATAGTGAGCTTTTATCCATAGACAATATATCGAATCAAGTATATAAATTTTCTCCTGAAATAAAAATTGTCTACCAGATAATAACCAAACTTGAACATGTCATATTGAGTGTTTTTCTAAAAAGAAAGTAGGGGGTTTATATTGAATCTGAATAATGTGTGAAATGTAAGAATAAGATAGGGACCTGACAATCAATAGTCTCACCTAGAAAACTTGATGGTATAAAATTAGGACAAATAGTTGAATTTTCTCTGATCTTTTTGAAAAGAAAAGTTCTTTGAAAATATTGGAGTAAGATTTCGCTGAAATGGTCCGGTATCATCCCATCCATTTCTTCTTCTAATTCATTCCAGGAACAAAGGGAGTGACCAATGAAACACATAACATTCAGTCTAGGCACACATTCTTTCAAATTCGCCCTAAAAAATATGATGGGTTGGGTTGTTTACTACTTGAGCAAAATCAGATCTTTATTTCACATAATGCTCCGTTTGATTGCCGAGAAATCGCAGGAAAATAGAAAGAAAAAACTTGGAATCTTACAACAGATACTCCATCCCCAAACTATTAAAAAAAATCCCATAATTTCTCAGCAACCAAACGGAACTCAGCTCAATTGAACCAGAAAAAAGAAAGGAAAAATCAGATTTGTGTACAAATGCAAGAAAAATGTAATTAAGGTACATCGTATATATAAAGGGAGATGTAGGTTCTACCACAAAAAGGGAAAGAAAAAATATCTTAGGGGGAGGTGTATGTACCTGGGGATAGGGGGAGAAGACGGTTGAAGGAGAACCGGTGATGTTTGAATACGTATCATTCTATGACTTCTACAGTCTGCAACTCTCCTTCTCTCTCTCTAAAGAAAGAGATATTTGTAAAATTGTATGTACCTCTGCTATCCTTTTCTGGCGGTAAAAGGCAGAAGCCTGTTTCACGAGCAACAAGCTCAACCGATAACCGGTGATCACTTCAATTTACTGCCGATTACTCTTCTTGCATTTGTAACTTGTTAGAAGAAATCTTGTAAATGACGTCGTTTTGAAACCTCTTGTATACTCTCCCTAAACCAGCCATCTGTCGCGTATTTATTTTTTTTCTTTTCAATTATAATATTACATAGAGAGCCAAATGGTCAAGAGTCGTGACTCTCATATAAGAGGTCATAAGTTTGATTCTCACTTTAATTCAATTTCCGATTTGTGTCAAGACCTCTGTTAAAAGATTTGTTGCACATCGATTTCTCACACCACCCAAACTTAGCTAATAAGTTCTAGAGACCATCAACTTGATAACTTAAGTTATTGAGTTGGATCCTGATTTCTAACATTCTCAAAAAAATAAAACTCACTTACAAGTAATTTAATTGTTTTTGTAGCATTTTTAGTAATTTTTGAATCTTTTGATAATTTAGTAATTTTTTCAAACCTTCTTTTCTTTTCTTTTAACATAACAATGAAAGTGTGAGCATTAATTAACAAACAACCTTTTCGCCCGTATACCAATGAAAGTGTGATGAGTTATGAATAAACATAAGAGACAAAATTTGGGCAAACCCCATGAATATGGGATTCAATTCAGGACTGGTTTTTTCGCCCCACCTCACCTCTACAATGCAGAACTAGGCAGCAAAAAGAAGGAAAAAAAAAAAATTATCTAGTAAACATTGTTTTAATCAAAAGAATTGGTTGTTAATAGATCAGTGTTTAGAAAAGACTATCCTTCAGAGTTCCACCAGTGAGCAAACTGAAAAATGGATCTTCCTTATCACCAGTGTCATCTTTGGTTTTCTTTAAATGAAACCCAGCAGCATCTGCAGTCGATGGTGCTGGTCTTTTCACTGAGACAAATGCAACTTTACTTCTTGATCCAGATTTAGGATTTAAAGGATTTGGGCTCAGAGATGATTTTGAACTTGCAAGCAAGCCACCTTCTGGGGAAAAGTTCTTGCTAGGGGATCCTGCAATGCCTGAACAATCTCCCACGTTCATACAGCCTTCAACCTTACCATCTTCACTTTCAATAGAGGGGCCTGAACCTGCATCAGCTGTATCCTCCTTGCTGCAACTTGGACTTTCTTTGACAGCATGGTCTGCATCTGCCTTACCATCTGCACTTTCAATAGAGGGGCCTAGATCCGCATCAGCTGTATCCTCCTTGACGCAACTTGGACTTTCTTTGACAGTGTGGTCTGCGTCTGCCTTCTCGGAACCTAGTTCATCATCTATAAAGAGACAAGTTTAACATTACTTGGCAAAAAAATAATAGCATTAGCATCCCATAAAACAGCAAGAAACCAAAGGTTAAGGAAGCCACGGATTATGTAATGAGGAGAAGAGTAAGCTGTGGCCACTTTGTACTGCTGTACTTATACTGAACACATGGAAATGCTGTGTTTGCCTACTATACCTATTTGCTCTAAAGGAAGATGTAATTAGAAAATATAACTACAAGACTATACCAAATGCATCTTAAAACTTCAAGCTGAAAGTGATTTCTTCAAAAGAAAACATGGGTGTTGAACAGTTGGAGGGAGAAGGGAAAACAGAAACAACACAAGTGCCATATATATTCTTACCTCCAAGAAATGCCTTGATACTCTGATACTGTACAGCTGATGAATCTAGAGGAACATCTCCTCCAAGATCCCCATCTCGATTTTTAATCTCACTCTTGTGCATCCTCTCAAGTAACGTAAACTTATCTGTTTCCCATAAACACTCTAGGGTGACAACTTCCTCATTGCTTGGGTAATACTCCCTAAAGACCTGCAGGTATTATATGGTAATAGAAGGGGTGAAAACCTAGTTGCAAGCAAAATAGTATGGAGACAAAAGAATATGACCGCAAGGATTTGCTTAATGTATATGGAGCAGACTGACCTCAATTCCTTCTTGAATTATTTTTACAGATTGCTCCTTTTGGGAGAGGGAAGATACCATGTTGAAGACTGAAACCACATCAAGTAATATCTGTAATAACAAGAAAAAAAAAAGTTCAATTGGAAGGAGTAAACCAAAGTTTCCTCCCGCGAGCAACTAAAATCATAGAGTAATTTGGATTGTCCATCTATTAGGCATTATTTTGAGTGATTACCTACCAAACTTTTAACAATAATAAAATGCTTGGGAATGGTCACAAGGAAAATGCCAACATTTCAAAAAGAGCCATTTATTAGATAGATGTCCTGTGTGACAAGGAAACTATAACTTTGATCATTTCGCTAAGTTGGATACCTCTGATCCAACTCTGTATCCATACTAACACCCAAATCTTTTGTCCATAGTCAGATCACATTTTATTTTCTAAATGCTTTAATACACACTGTTCATGTCAGACACCCAAGTCTGTCCTTTTCATTGACATCCAAGTTTCACCTATTAGGTATGTGGGTATCTAAGGATCAGATCATCAGTTAGGATGAGGTCAAATGCCAACTAATACAACTTGATTAGAAAACTAAATGGAACTTACTTGTTGAACCAAAACTCGAAGGCGAGCAAGCAGGGCCAAAATTGTCAGTGAAAATCCCATGAAAAATGATCGAGCAAGCAAAGTAGATATCTCACTGTGATGGTTAAGGGGAAAGACTCATTATGCATTTTCATCCACGTAATGAACTGTTTATGGGTAAAGAACCACACGGCATAGCTGGATTATTTGGACATTGCCTTCAATAGATGGGAGAGAATGCATCTAGATAGACATGGCCTAAAAAAGAGGTAGTAAAATATAGACATTGAAACAAGTTACCTTCTTAGAAGCTTGATATAAAAGGAAACTTGTGCTTTAGAAGCATAAATTAGTGAGATGTGTATAAAATGCCCAACAGTTTTTGAAGACTGCAAACTGGGCTTTTTAGGGTCCCTGAAACCTTTAAAAAAAATAAAGTAAAGAAAGTAAGTAGCAAGCTGGCTAAGTACGAAAAGCACCTCCATGAAAGATCTCAAACTGATTCAGCAAGGGAATAGAAATCAGCATATCCTAAAGAACTGCAGTTGGTATAATGAAACTAAGACAATGGCAACTAAGCCAGAATAGAAAGAATATGATAAATCATAGAACAAATGGGTACAAGACAGGAATTAAAAAAAAAATAATAAAGATATTATGATGAAAGACCCAGATAATGCAATAAGCCTTAAACAGAGTTTTGGTTAATAAGAAATAAAGATAAATTTCTTATACTGTCAAATTAAAAGCTTATGACTAAGGAAAAAATAAAAAAAAGAATTGGCATAGCTTTTACTCGGCTGCATCAAAGATATGTTGATTTAGGAATCACACATGAAACCAATTTAATCAAATCACCCAAGATGTGACAGGAAGCATCAACTTTCAGGAATTCTTTAACATCTTATGAAAATACTATTAAGTGCAACAAATGCAGCTACACATTTAACCAACAACTTGAGGATACGTAGCTGCCTTCAACATTGGCTCAACCATCTGCAACAGAAAAATAAAGTATATATTAGGATAATGCTAGTAATTCATGATTGACTGCCTGGGCGAAAGTCAGGCTGAGGGTCCACTCAATGTGTTTGCCTATTTGGCATATCTCACAAAAATATTGATCTGATATAGTTTTCTGCTACATTAATAAATTTCCAATGATACACCATTTTTACATTCACATAACCATAACTCAAGGAGACTTCTTTTTCACCCTCATCCAGTGTTTTAATTCTTGTCACCCTAGCAACATCTAGAACATGCCGATTGCATCTTAGCACAGTGGCATGTATTCCCATGTTCAAGGGAGAGGTCTTGGGTTCGAGCACATGGAAGTATATCGATACCCATTTGTTAATATTAGAGGAGGTTGGGGTTGGGGTAGGGGTAGGTTACTAACATTTGGCAAAAAAAAGCTACACTTGGACCTTGACATTTAGGTTGCCACACGTTTAGAGAAGACTAGTTTTGGAGTTCCATTGGTGTGTCCACAATGGGAAAGAATAATAATAATAATAATAATAAAAGAAGAAGCTAAAAATGGAAGCAAGGTGGGTAATGGAAGATACACATACGTATGAATGGAACTACAAAAATGCAACCATACCACATGATTCTAAAAAATTCAATATTTCTAAGTAAAACAGCATGAAATCTAATTGGGCATTGGACTAAAAACTAGTTCTCACATGAAAAGTCTATTTCAATAGTTCAAATACAAAAAGAAAAGATAAAATTTGATGATGTATCCAAATGACCTTGGTTTTAACTAATATATATATATATATATATATATATATATATATATAGAATAACTGCAGTAAAAAGAAAAAGAAAAGGAAAAGAAGAGGAACAATGAGAAAGAAACAAAGATTACACCTGTGATAGTAGGCGTGCAGCACCCAAAAGTCTTTCCATAAAATTATGTTTGCCGACATCACATTTTCTCTTCTTTAAACTATGACAAAATAAACAAATAAATTACTCACACACAAACCCATGAAAAGTATCTCAATCAATTTATAAATAATTGTTATGTAAAAACGGGGACAAACACAAGAAAATCTAAATAGAAAACCAAAGTTACCCCTCTAGTTAAACCCCCCAACCCTCTTCCTCTCCACTCTTATACTAAGCTATCGGCCATCCTCATACACTTTCTCCCCAAACCCCAATTTATTCATTTTCTTGAGCAAAGGCGCCGTAACTAAGCGTGTCCATGACATATTTCTACAAAGCGAATATTCTACTATGCAACCATTCTTAATCTTTCATTCTAAAATGTATTCAATAGTAAATAAGACCTTTTAATTATCTGTAATTCACATTCAGATACAAATTTTAGTGAAAGGGTTTGTCTAATCTCAAAGAACCAACATTCCAAAATCACCAACCAAACATATTAGCAACAAAACAAGGAAAAAAAAAAACAGGATTTACCTCTCTAAAAGATGCACCTTTTGTTTAGGTTTCTTTCCGCTGGTAACTTGAAAGCAAGAACCCAAAAGCTCCTCCAAGTGAGCAGACTCCAAAAGTCTCCAATCCCTCCTCACCTAACATCACAAATCAGTGTCATAAACTAGACACACCTAAGAGTATCACAATCACACACACACACACACACACACACAGACAAGGGAGAGAGGGAGGGAGAGAGAGAGAGAGAGAGATATCCAAATAGAGTGTAATAAGTGTGTAGAGTAAAAACCTTTAGAAGATGTTGAAAATAGGAGCATCGACGGTGCTGATTCTTGTTCTTGTAGAGAAGTCTGTGAAGGATGCCATATTCTGCTTGAAGCTGAGCAAGGAACGACTTCAATCTCTCCTCGAGAATTTCAACTTCTGAACCCATGTATATATATATATACACACACAAATACTGAAATACCAAATAAATACGATACTCAACAAACAAGAACGAACAGAGTGCGAATGGCTTTCCTATTATAACATCTTGTTCAAAAGGATTTCCCCTTCTTCCATCAAATATTGGGCTTTTTTCCAGAGACTGAGAGAGAGAGAAGCATGAACGACGCCGTTTGAATTGGTCTAGACCAAAAAATTATATAACCAAAGGGAAAATTACAATTTGACACCAACTCTGGTCCATTTTTAAATTGTTACATGTGGTATTAATTGAAGCAATGTGCTCTCGCACTATTGCACTATTGGCCGTTTCCAAAGTACAGCCATTTGAGTTTTTTTACTGAAAATTGGCATTAAGCTTTTTTTTTTTTTTTTTTTCAATATTTATCCTGAATTGCTAATGGATTTACATGCATATCAGTGAAGTTTTATGATTTTTTTCAATATATTCCTATTTATTATAAATTTTATATACCGTATATAGAAAATAATTCAAAAAAATTAAAACATATTGAGAAAAATCATTTAAATTCATTGATATGCTTATAAACACATTAATAGTTTAGAATAGATACTGCACAAAAAAATAACAAATCTAACTTCATTTTTAACATACAGGATAATTTGTTACATTAAAATAGTTCATGAGGCATATTGCTTCAATCGATGTCATATGAGGGCAATTTAAAAACCGTTTATGATTCAAGATGACAAACTGTAATTTTCCCTAAAAAAAAATTGTAGTATGACTCCTTCAACAATAATTAATTTACATTTTGTAATTCCACTAATTTTTAATTCAAATACATTAATCTTATATTTTCTACTCGTTTTATTTTGCATCCTTCTATGTTAGGATTTAAAAAAAAAAATTATTTAAAAAAAGGCATTTTGGGGGGCATGGGTGAGCACGTGTCCTCTTCATTCACGCCTTTCATCTAGATGGGCCTCAGCATCATGTTTTGAATGATCAGCGGAAAATTTCCTATCAGCCCATTTAACCAGAGAATGCAACTTGGATCTCCATGAAAGCCCAATTATGAGATTGATTTTTAAAACTGGTTTGATGGATCTCTACACCCCATATTTAATATTTCCAAAAATACACATGAATAAATTTACTATTAAAGACATTTAATACTAAAAAAAATACCACTAAATTCTATTAGAATTGATCTCTACACCCCAAGAAAACCATTTAAACATTCTTCCTCCTCCTTCCTTAAAAAAATCCTAAACCCTCATTTACAAGGACTTCTTCTTCCTTCAATAATTATTTGCCAACAAGAATAAGAATAATAATTTGACATTTTCTTCCATGGAACAGTAATGCAGCTTTTGATTCTGCATTGAGCATTTAGAAATTCACCTGCAAAAGGCATTCTCTTGTAATGCTAGCACACTGAGTTTGGTGAAATTCAAGGAGCCAATGAGGACATTCATAAACACAAAGAAAGGGTTAGCCTTATGTTCATGAAAACTCAATAAATTAACAGATGCAGAAGGAAAGTTTGAATTTGCCTCATTCATCTTATAAGCAAGTTTTTTTTAACTCAAATTTGAAATTCCCTTTTATCAAGTCGAGCTCGTTCGGTTATTTAAAATATTGATGAATTTATTGAGCCCATTAGTACTCTTTCTATTCAAGATTGACTCAATAAATTGACGATATCCAAAATTCTTACAACCAAAACTCAGACGAGTGTCTTTTAATCGAGCTTAAGGAGCTAAGCTTGTGATATCCCCTACCTATTAGTCTATTAGAGCATGTCTGAATCATTGATATTGTCTTTTAAGCTTAAGCAAATGCTTTAGAGACATTATACCAGTTATCTATATTTGAATTCCTATAGAGATACCCATCATTATTAATCTCCCCTAACAATATAATACAATTTAAAATCATAAATGAGTCGAGTTGAATTGAGTAGCAATCTATTTAGGTTTAATTTGACAAATTAAGGAGTTCAAAAATAAGGTTTAAGTTTGAGTCGTTTTATCTTACAAGGCAAGCTCGAACAAGTTTCTATGAGTCGATTTCGAGTCGACCTCAAATAGTTTAATTATTTAAAATATTAATCAGCTTATTGAGCCGAGCAGTACTCTACTTAAATTTTATCTCAATAACTTAACGAGTTCAAAAATAATTTAACATCTCTGATAATTTTATATTCTATATGAATTATTCATCTCTATTCATCTCGTTGATAACTACAGAGATGCACGTGTTTTTTTAGAGATAAAGTGGTGGCAAAAAAAAAGAAAATTACCAGATCTTTCAAAAAAAATCTTGCCCTAGTTTAGTTGAAAAAAACGACAAAGGAAAAAATATTTTCAATTAAATAAGTTTTATGTGCAAATTGATAGACATAATATTAGCTTTATTCAACGAGGTATCCAAGTGAGAAATGAGTTCTTTGGGAAACAGACATGGATTAATAGACAAATTTGGTGGCTCAGTTGGGGCAATTGGCAAAAGCTAGTTTGTCCCAACAAATAAACAAAGATGGGTAAATTACATTAATTATCAGACAAAATCCATTACTTCTATCCACTAAAATTTTCACATGTAGCCCACACTTTCTTAAAAACCTTCTCAAGAGGGCCCCTCACTCAATTACACATCTTGTGCTTGTGACACCACCATCATTAAATTCATGACACTCGGCCCTTTCATTCTCTTTTTTATGTGCCAAATTATACGTGTGAGGAAGCATCAATGTCTGGTACCAAAATAATGAATATTCAATCACAAGCAACCATACCTAATCATACTTAATTTGAAAGGGGGGGGGGGTGTTAGAAAGAGAGAGAAAATCTTAATTAAATTATAAACTATGGGCATTGACATTATTACATATACATATATATATATATATATAACTTGGTAAGATATATGAAACAATTTTAATCCATAATAATCATTATAGTTTGGTGCCACCTTTTTGGGTATCCTACCCAACCCATGAACTAACCCATGAACTATGTTGCAAAATAAATAGGATATATATGAAAGTTAGGTGGTTTTTTTCTCTAGGTGTCCAACCCTAGCTTGGACTGCCCTATTAGGGCATTCCCCCTCACCAAATGCACCACCAAATGTTTGTTGCTTAGTTAAAAATTATTTGTTGATTAATTTAAGGGGGCAACAATTCTTTACAGTATATTATCTATAGCTGGTTTGGGGTACTATTAAGTAAGGTAAAATATTTTAAGTTTTTTGAGTACTTGGGTCATTAGATATTAGTAGGTGTGCATAGCGTTTGGATTTGCTGTTGAGGCAACAATCCTCAACACCAGTGTTAAGGCTCACAGATGCACGCCACATACACAAATAAAGGATCCTATGGATAAAATTACACGAAGTTCAAAACATAGCCAAATATAGCATTTGGGGCATGAGAACACCGTTAACGGCGTTCCTGTGTTGCTCCCAAACACTTAGAAAAAAAAAAAGATTATGCTGGATTGTGCTCTCACCGATAGTAGTTATTGGAGTTATTGCTACTGTCAAAGTTGTGAAATGTGAAGCAAGTCTCCGTTACTACTCTTTGAGTTTTTTCTAGCCATCCTTCGCCATCTTCTTCAAAGCCGAATCTTCACCATCTTATTGAAACAAGTTCTAAGCTTTGGGAAATTTATTCATTTATTTTGGGTTTGATTGGGAATTTTGGGGGTTTTATTTTAGGTTTAAAAAAGAGATGGGTTTGATTGAAACTGTTATCTCTAGTTCTCTCCTTCCTCTCTATACACACACACACACACACACATATATATATGTATGTATGTATTTTTGAGGAATTTTTTATTGATTATGGGTTTGTTTGGAAATTTTTTAGGTTTGATTTTAGGTTTAAAAGAAAAATGGTGTTTTTTGGTTGAGACTTGCTTTGGGTTTAATTGAGTTAAATTTGTTGGGGGATGAAGAATATAAAGGATTTTCCCAAACCAGAGATTGAATCAAAATCCACGTAGAAAGAAAAAAAAGAGGGAATTTGTTGTTGCCTAGTTTCTTTGCTGTGAATAAGAAATTTCTCTTTGAGGTCAACCATCAAATGAGACAAGAATTTGTTATTCCACTCAACATAAACATATGTTGTTAGAACATTACTAAACATGTTATAACCACAACTCCCAAATCAAAATCACTTAAAAATTGATTGCTTTGATGTCCATAAGTGAGAAATGCTATAAACGCCGTTTAGGTGTGCAAAGTGCAATTTTTGGTGCCGTTTTAGTTTCAGATTATATTCAGCCGCTAGACCGGCTGCCCCCTCTTACGTGTTACAATCGTGTGACCTCAACACCGGTGTTGAGGATTGTTGCCTCAACAGCAAATCCAAACGCGTTAGCATACAGATGAGTTTCGGCTAGTTCTTATGATTTAGTAATGTCTCTCCTCTTTTATGAGGCAGAGTAGGTTAAAATCTTCAAATTGAGATGAGAGTTTTAAAAGACAAACGGGAGCTCTCTTCTAGGACCCAAAAAGAGTAAAGGAATTAAAAAGAAGGTGGATTTTAAACCTAAATCTTCAATGCAATATTGATGTAAATCAAAAAGAAGGAATTTAGGTCTTAACAAATCAAATTGTCTACATATGGTTTGTGTTTCCCCTAAGAGTATATCATAAGTTGATTAAGGAAGAAGATTGGAATCAATGCCAAATGCCTACCATCTAAATTACTAGCATAACTTTTCTTTTCTTTTGTTTTCTTTTTTCTAATTTTTTAATTTCACTTTTTTTTTTTAATAAATATTTTTGGTAAAAAGGAAAAGGGGATTTATGTGCCATTGTGATAAGAGTTTGCAGCTTTTGCTTTATTCCAAAAGCAAAATACCCCTTGATCTAGATCCACCAATCAACAGTCTCTATATTTATGATTTCTTCATATTTGGTTGGATCGTACCATCAAATTCACCCCACTATATTACTTTTCTCAAAAGACGATTATCAACGGTCATGATCGCATCGTTAACTCCAATCGGTGGGTCATATTCAATTCATTGATCATTAACCACAGATCCAGAAAATAACACTAGTGATATGATTTTGGTCACACCATTCTTCTGTGTTCCTTCCCTCACCCAATAATTCCTCTTAACATATGCTAAATCACATTTTCTTGATTCTTCCTCGTTTCTTCTTATCTATAGAAAAGAATCCCTGACAGGGTCCTTTCGCTCTGTGTAAGTCGACAAAGTTTTATCCCTTTAACAAACCAATTTACATGAATACCCTTTAATAAAATGACCAAAGTAACCTTCTGATAAAATGATTATAATACCCTCAATTCCCACCTTCCCATAGCTTGCAAGATAAATCAAGTATTCAATTTTTGCTTGAAATCAGTTCGATCAAAAATTCATTTGGAATCCCTCGTAAAATAAATGAGCAAAACTCAACTTTAGGTAACCCTACGGTGGGTAGTTTAGTGGTGGAGTAAGCAGGGCTAAAGGCTTATCAACTTTCTTAGTCCTGTGTTTGACTCCCACTAACTACTAATATTCGGGACCACAAACCGCAAGGTCTTATTTCAGAAGCCTTGTTCGGAGCGTAGGATTTAGTCTGGTACTCACAAATTGGTCCAAAATATCTGTATAAAAAAAAAAAAAAAAAAACTCAACTTCAAGTTTTAGTTCATTAATTTTTCCGGTTTGATTCGATAAATTACTGATGAATAAATTTATTAATACTTTAAATAATTAAATTATTCATAATTAATTTAAAATCAGTCTAAGAATAAAAAATTGATTTGATGCTCTACTTAAGATAAACCACTCAAATTCAAATTTTATTTGCCAACCCAAAACCATTTTTTCTTTTTTCTTTTTTTTGAAACTACTTAAAACCCAAGAAGCCGGCAATTTGGACGGATTTGGCATATAAAAATAAAAAACGGTCAACCGTTCCATAAAACACAGTGACCTTTCCTAGCTTTGGTCGTCTAAAAAGAAGAAACAGAGGCCACCTCCCAAAAAACACCAAAACAGCTTTCAAAAACCATGAGAGAAGAACAAGAAGCCACCATAAATTTTCATGGCCAGAAGTATCGTTGAAGCCGCCGGAAAGATGACACAAATCTGCCGGAGAATCGTGCACGTAAATATCCGGTGGAGCATAGTCGAAAGGATATCGATTTTCCGGCGTTTCTTTCGGTTCATTTGGGATAGAATTCTTGTTTGCTCAATAGGGAAGCCAATTAGATACCGCCGGTTATCTCACCGGCCTTCTTCTCCCCCCTCGCCGGAGACAATCGAGTCCGGTTTAGCAGCATCGACTGGGGACCCCACGACCACGTTTAGTGGGTATGATACTGATTCAGATTTAGTGACTTTGAAGATAAGCCTTTTGGGTGATTGCCAAATAGGCAAGACAAGTTTTGTGGTTAGTGATATCATAATATTCAATATTAATTTTCCTTATATATATATATATATATATATGATAATTATTGCTTGCTAAGATGTTGCACCATTTCTTGGGGTACTAATTAATACTCTTTTTTTTATGAAGATTAAGTATATAGGGGATGAACAGGAAAAAAAATGCTTGCAGATGGCAGGATTAAACCTAATGGATAAAACATTAATCGTGGATGGCGCCCGTATTGCTATTAGTTTATGGGATGTAGGAGGTATATATGTTGAACAATTTTGTTATATATATATATTCTGGGTGTTGATGAATTTTATTAATTAATTCATGTATTTTTTGTGGCCATAAATATGTGGATGTGCAGGTGACCATGGATCCCTCGATCATGTTCCAATTGCTTGTAAAGATGCAGTAGCAATTTTCTTTATGTTTGATCTTACTAGTCGGTGTACACTAAATAGGTCTGTTCATAATTATCTAATTATGTTATATAGAAGTTAATTAATCATCATCATAATTAAATTTAATTTAACTCGTGATTTGCTCGAATTTGCAGTGTAATTGGATGGTATAGTCAGGCAAGAAAATGGAATCAGGTATAGTTTCTCTCTCTCTCTCTCTCTCTCTCTCTCTTTATATATATATATATATAAAATAGTTTATTGGTGGCTGCTGTTAAGTTTTGTTTTGAAAATGCTTTACCCAAAGAAAAGCTATAAAGTTGGTGGAAGTACTCCACTGTTGTTGATGAAGCTAGTTTTGCCGTTTGTGAGCAAATAATTAACATATTGTTGATATAATTTACTTCATAAAGTACCATACCAAGTTGTGCTTTTATCAATGGTGGCCTAGATTGTTAAATGATTTTACCTACTCTCTTTTCAAGTGAGTGCAGCCCTAAAATTCATGATTTGGGGGGCCACTGTTCTGTTTCTTCATCATCTTTATCCAAGTTATGTGTAAGTGTGTATATATGTATATATGTGTGTCTAAATTTCTTTTTTTTTTTTTTGTTTTTGTAGACAGCTATCCCCATACTAATTGGGACCAAATTTGATGATTTCATCAAACTTCCCCCAGATTTGCAATGGACAATCGTGACTCAGGTAATTAAAGTCTTCAAAAATATTTTAATTAGCACTTTAGAAGTATTTTTCTTGATTTTGAAAGTAGAATTACTTAAACTTCGCTCTAAAAACAAGTGAAAACGACATTACCTTAATCATTGTTAAGCACTTGATATTTAATTTTCATAAATGTGAAAACGAAGAATGTTTTAAGAAAGACTTTGGAGTCTTAATTTCGTCAATTCTTAACTTGTGCTTATTTCCAACGCGGAGAGAGAAAGGATTCGCGTAATCCGCGTTGGAAATAAGCACAAGGGTCCGCATGTTGGTTAAAGTTGCATTAGAGTGTGAAATTTCTTTCTTAAAAGAGTTTCTCTATCATACATGGCTTTTAAGACTTATTACGGAATTTTAATCTCTCTCTCTCTCTCTCTATATATATATATATAAAGGCGAGGGCGTATGCGAAGGCAATGAAGGCAACCCTTTTCTTCTCAAGTGCAACCCATAACATAAATGTGAACAAGATCTTCAAATTTATCATGGCCAAGCTCTTCAACTTGCCGTGGACGGTGGAGCGAAATTTGACGATTGGAGAACCGACTATTGACTTCTAAAAATAATTGTACCTTTAATTTGTAGCATCCATTTGTACATAGCAAAAAAGAAAAGAAAAAAAAAATCCCACCTAATTTACTCCAAAGCCCATTACCACCTAGGTCACTATTTTGATTGATTTTTTTTTTTTTTTAATTTGAAATTGAATGGAGAGAGAGGAGAGGGATTATGACCTATGTTTTCCAGGTTTGAATAACATTGTGTTCAATATATAGTTGTAGCAGTGAGTCTTTTTCAAGCAAAACTTTCATCTTACTAGCATTTAAAGATGCCATCAAATGCAAAGCCTCCGGAATTCATAGAACAACATACATGGCAGTTATATATAGAGAAGTGTTTTAGTCAGCTATAAATATATATATCCCTTCTCGAAGTCATAAGAATGATATTTTGAAAAACTGACCGTTAAATTAGATAATCTTCTTATGAATGTCGTGTTTGCTAAAAATCACATTGATCCGATAATCGATTTTCAAAATACAGTCCGTGAAGAAATATGAGTCTATTTTGTTGGACTAACATTTAAGTATCTTCAAATGCGTACCCGCCTCTAAATTTTGGCACAGAATATCACAATTCTATATACTTGGATCACTAGGAATGTCCGCATATATACCGCCATCGCCATCACCATGACATGGAAGTTTGGAACTATATAATTTTGGTTAACAAAATAGGCCTATCTTGGAAAGTAAAAGCTTAATTAATTAACAATCTAAGCTTAAAATCATTTTGCAAATAGTTAAACCATGTTAATCTGAAAATCGCTGTACTACAATATTAAGTGAAATCACTAAAATTACATTATTTTTGAAAAGTGCAGTATCCCCCTCCTATTTTTCTCTTAACCATCATCCCCGCCGCTATACTAAATTCATTCCAATCAATATGATATTCATTGAATACATATATGCAGACATTTAGAGGCTTTCTTAAGCTTCTGCACCTTTTGTGCATTCTTCTGGTACGAATCAATATTTCCACCATTGGATCCGTCCATTTCCCTTGAGATATTTATAGTCAGCATTTCCATGACTCGGCCAAAGTTGATTAAATACTTGAGGAATTGAAGTTCACTTGGAGTCCCCTTGAATCCTTTAATCTCCACCACCTTCAGTGTTTTGGTTATGCACTTAAACACTAACACATTTCGAGTCCAGAATCTATTAGTCTCAAATTCATATGGAGGCTCATAATCCTAAAATAAACCAAATAAAAAAGAAGAAGTCATTGTCAGATTACACAGGCCAAGAAATTAATTAGAGAAAAATGAAATTTAACGAGTTAAATACTCACTTCAAAAATTCGAGCAGGGCCTATTTCTATGGAAAGAGTCTGCAAATAAGGACAGCTCTTTAGGAAGAATGAAATTCCATATAATTCATTTTGGTGCATTGCAGTCTTCAATATCAAATGCCGAACGTCGAGAGGAGATGACAAACCCAGTGGCTCCTCTCCAGTAGGAAGAACCTTCAACAAATACACATGCACAAAGTATATAATAGTACTAGATATGGGTAATATATATATTCACTTAATTATGGCCTTAAAAATAGATTATATAATAAGTGGCAAAAAGGGGATTAAGTTGGTCGAAGATATTCTTATAAGTATACAACCATGCATGTGTGTATGTGTGTGTATATATATATATAGAACCGATCGTGTAAGGACCCTCTTACTAAGAGATGTATTTTTGAAAAATAGACATATTGGATTAGAAAATCTTTATATGTATGTAATATCTGCCAAAAATCACAGTGATCCAATAGTTGGTTTTTAAAATATAGACATTTAAATAACTTCAACAGCATCCAACGGTAAATACTGTCAAAGCGTTTCACATACTGTATTTTGAAAACCGATTATCGGATCACTGTAATTTTTGGCAAACATGACATTCATAAGAAGATTATCTAATTCATAAGAAAATTATCTAATTCAACGGTTGGTTTTTCAAAATATTATTCCTATGGCTTCCAAAAGGGTCGCTTCTGTGTAATATAATATAATATAATATAATTTGAAGCAGGAAGGAATTGAGTATACCTGAAGCATGTAACTGCATACTGTTAAGACTTTGACGCAGCAAATTTGTTGTAGGAGTTCACAAAGAGTATCGCCTAATTCACAGAACTCGAACTCTTGTCCGAAATCAAGATCAGCCTCCTGCATACAATGCGATCCTTCAAAGTTGAAACTAATTACTCTCCCAGAATACTTAAAGAATCGTAACTCTGGCACGACAATATTGATGATCGAATTATCATTCATAGAGCACTTGTCTATGACCAAAGTTTGGAGTCCCAAATTTGGAGCAGAGATATCAAGGAAATCAATGTTCCAACATTTTTTCAAACTCAAACTCTCTAGCAATTGACAGTTCAATAACAAGGTCTTAATTGAAGAACTTGTCAATTCAATCCATCCTAATGAAAGACTCTTCAATGCAGTGAAATTCACTGTCTCTGAAACCTGAAAGTTGCATGAAAACAACTCTAAAGATTCAAGCACTTTATGTCCATAAACATGAGAGGGCAAATCAAACATGGCTACATGATCATCATCATCATCTTCTTCTTCGTCATCCCATTTTGGATTAGAGAAGTCAAGAGCCAATGCTTTAACTCCTCTTGCAACGGCAAATGTAACACACTGTTCCACGTCCTCATGAAAATCCATGGGGTTTGAGAATTTGAGGCGAAATTTATCGACCACAGGTTTATTGTAGTTAACGATAAATTGTCGCATAAATTCAAGAAAAGCCATTCTCTGAACTTCTTTGTTCTCTGTCCATTCGCCATTTTTTACGAAGAAACTCTCCTCCAAGTCTATGTTCTTGGTCGCGCACCATATGTTGTGCCATCTCTTGGACAAAATGCATGTTCTTGCTGCTTCTTTGAAGGGTAGAAATGAGATGATGATGATAAGTATAGTTTCTGGCAAATATGTGATCATGTCTTCGTTATTGGCCATTTCTTTGATGGGTTGATGAATTTCTGCGGGTACCTCTGTTTGTGTGTGTGTGTGTGTGTGTATGAATGTATATGTATATGGTGGAGAAACTTGAATTGAACCGTTGCAATGTCTGAAATGCCAAACCAGAAAATTAACCTTGGTGTCGGTTCACTTTTTGCAACAAATGATCTGGCAGTTTATGGTGAACTTTCGAAATGATAATTCTCATTTGGAAAACACTAATGGCCTGTTTGGATATTTTGGAAAAAATAAAATCTATGTTATGAAAGGGGCAATCTAAGAGAATGGGCTGCCAATATAGATGGCGTGCAGTAACAATTTCAAATCGTGGGCATTTCCTGAATTGATAAGAATTAAAATCATTTTTTCATTAATTATGGCCACGACTTTATTTTTTTATTTTTTTATGATCCCATTAGGGATAACAGATCGATTAGATTAAAAATAAAAAATAAAAAATTGTTATTCAAATTTCATGAGACAACCAAACAAACCCTAAGAAGCTGCCAAATACATTTCTCGAGATGACCACAAGCGAGCATTTTTTTTTTTTGGTTCAACGGTAGGAATGCCCGGGTCAGCTTGCGCGCACATCGACTAAATCTCTCCACGGGCGATCTTAAGGGAACATTTCCTCACATCGGCCCGGTACATTCAAAAATTAATTCCTAGAGTGCTCTTCAGGGGAATCGAACCTTGGTTGTGCGCATTCTGAGCGCGGGAAACTGTTTGTAGCAACTTTTTCTTCATTTTAGTTCAAATTGATGTAATATTACTATTTTACTCTTTTTTTTTTTTATTCATAAATTTTTAATAAGATTAAATTTCATATTTAATTGGGAAGAAAATAATTGAGAGACCTAAAAGCCACTCCCTTTTTGTGATTCACTTTTTATGGTAGTACTATAATTTTAAATAGTAATTAAAAGGGTACATTTTTTAAAAAACAACTAATATTTTTCTTAATTTGAATGAAAAATAATCTAACAATTTGGTAGTAAATCCATAGATTTTG
>JAESVK010000336.1:36038-57192 GCA_017140935.1 Hamamelis virginiana | reverse complement strand
CCCCAGAATAATGTACAAAAAAGGAGGAATATGTTTCATGTGGTTGAAGTTGTTGAAACAAATCTGCAATTTCTCAAAAACTTCTCTGCGTTTGAAAGATGGCCCTTTTGATCCATATCTTGATGGCAACAGCTGTTCTGCCTTTAAACTTTTAAGCATAAAAATTTCTTGATCTCAATTTCATTTTAACATTGTTTATTTCACTTTAACCATTGCAACTGTGGTTCTAGTTATTTATGAATTAATAAATTGCCTAGGAGACTGAAAAAATACTGTCGTTACTGGGATCAATAATAATGGTGTATAATATCATAAAAACTAGTGTAAATATTCCAGTTTTTGGGCTAGCTAAGGGGTAAATTCTCTCTCTTTATATTATGACAAGGAAAATTTTTGCATTATATCCACTTGCGCTTGAACCATTAGTGTTGTGACTATTCAAAGAAATTAACTCCACAAAACTTTACATCTCCCACAGACTTGTAGTTAACTGTCATCTTGAATCATATTCTATACAAATTCTTAAGTTGAAATATTCGAACTGGTTGAAATTTTTTCCGTATTACTCCAAAGAGGAGCGTTGGAATTCTCCCATTGTTGACTGTTCCATAGAATTGTGTCTCACTCAATCAATCAATTAGTGGAATTCTCAATAAGTTTCTGGAAATTCCTTGTAGGTATTCTACGAACTTTCTAACTTTTTATTTTGACCAGTGTACAGTGTCTGTATTTAGTTTTAGCAGCTATATTGTTCTTAGAGGTAGAGTTGCTCCTCCCTCCTTCTGTTCCCTTTTCCATTTCTTTCCGTCATTGATTTTGCAGAGTTTCATGCATGCAGCTTTCAAGAGATTGTCTCGATTAGAGGGCATAATCCCGGCTCTGGAGACATCTCATGCACTCGCTTATTTAGAGAAGCTGTGTCCGACTCTCCCAAACGGAACCAAGATCGTGCTCAACTGCAGTGGCCGAGGGGATAAGGACGTTCAAACAGCTATCAAGTATTTGGAAGTTTGATGAGGATGCTTTGTGCTGCCTTTCATCATCTCTGGTATGAATCAACTGAAAGTTTTCCTCCTTATACCCAAAAAACTTTGATTGTAAAAGGGGTTCCCTTGAAAGGTTTTGTCTACCTTATGTGCAAATTTCAGTCAAAAGTTAAGAGTAGGAAACAGCAAATTCTCTGGAGGATGAGAGTGAAGGTGTGTAATCTCAAAGATATTTCTTTTCCTTGATCAATGAAAACAATAATTGCAATCTCTGGTTGGTGGATAGTGTTTTTGCCAACAAGGTATCCAAACTTTTGTCTTTGTTTGGGTTAGTGAATGGAGTCAGACTTGGAAAATTTTGAGATTATCTGTAAGCACTAAACCAATAGTCCATAAGTTTAATAAACAGCTCAAAAATCTTTGTATTATGAGGTGGTGTTTAATCCCCATTATTTTACTCACACTAAGCCTTTGTTTGGATTTTGGAAAAAAATGGAAAATCTAAAAAATAAGGTTAAAATGAGATTAACCTTCAACATAAGTTTTCCTCTCCTTTCCCTTGAGTTTTTTCAAGATTTGAACACGGCCTTAATATGAGATTTAATCATTGTGAATCACAATGATTAAATCACCAAGTTATGTAAAGTAGCTACGATCTGAAGTCACCCTCCCCACTTTTGTGCCGTAACTTGGTAGAAGAGAAGTGAGCCCAGCTTCACTCACCTTAAACATATGGTGAGTAACCTTCATCATCAAGCACTTTGCATCTGCATCTCCTAGTAAAATATTTAACGGGAATATTGTGTGAAGAGAACCAGAGGAAAGCACAACGGTGTGGATGCTGGCTGGTTTTGCTTGTCAATTCTGATGCCCCTTCCCTTGGACTTGGGCTAACAATGCAACTCTGCCTCAACTTGATGAGTGCGGATGTTGACACACCACACAATTATAAGCCCACCCCCTTTTTTAGTTTCCAAAAATGCCCTTAAATGAATTGACTATTTAGGACAAATTGAAATAATAAATACCTAATGTATCCTAATTCTAATTGTTAAGCCCCCCCCCAAAACCCTTCAGACTTGCAACATTTCCCTTCCCTCCCATACGACACGCCTCATGCGACCAAGAAATCCAAGCTCATGGAAGCTTTGAGAGAGGAGCAGCTCATGGATGCTTGACCAGAGAAAATACAGAGGAACTGGAATGAAAAAAAGAGATTTAGGAGTTGCGTTACTTGTAACATTCCTATAATGTTAGGTTGATCATAACTTAACAAAGCCGGTTTGTTGCGTTTTGACCAACCGAACATTCTAGGAATGAATAGGGCAAAATTCGAAGGGGGGGTGAGGAAATAAACTTTTGAGAATAAATTTAGGAGAGGGGTATTTTAGGAATTTCATGGGGTTTACAAATAAAAGAAGGGGGCTAACTTATAATAGGGGGTGGGCTTATAATTGTGTGGTGTGTCAACATCCGCACTCCAATTTGATACCTTCACCTGCTTGCCAGGGAGCCTATGAAAAAAAATGAAGGAAGAGGCCCACGAGGGAAGGGATGCTGAAGGGTTTGCATCAAGGTCTTTTTAACTTTCTAATGCCACATTATTTGCATTTACTTTTTTTTAAAATCACTCTTAGAGCTCCAAAATTTCACCTTGATCAGAAATTGAATAATCATGAGTTTTACACGACTTGAAGAGTGATAGGATGATTGGAAAATTTTAAACACTAGGGGCTCTTAAAAATCACTTTTGGAGCTTAAATTCCACTTGATTTAAAAAATGGACTGATAATCACTTTTCGACAACTTGAGGGATGATAAAATGGATGACAAAATTTTTATACTATAAGTAATTGTAGCAAAATCTAAGGTGGCTCCAACTTTTAACACAATCACTTCTAAGATAAATATGAGAATACATGGTTTGAATGATTTGTGAATAAATAGTTTTCCAAAAGTTATTTTAGATAAATCTAAAGCAAACGGACCCTAAATGATTATGGTAAAAAAGGAGGCAAGCTTTAGTCACAAATACTGATATGAAAATTTTGATAGGTTGAAAGATGTAATTTAACATAACTTTTAAGAAATATGTGAAAAAAATAATTTTTGGAAAAGCTAATGCAAAAGGGTGCATAAAAGACTATTCCCACCAATTTCATTCTCTACTACTTTTAAGCCCCTGTGGAAAAATTGAGGGAAAGTAAAGAAAAAAACATACAGAAGTAGTTTAAAAAGAAATTTATTTCTAACCAAATTTGGATAGCTTCTTTTCCTCTTCCCGAGGTCCAAATTAGTCCAAATTAATAAAGCCTAACACTCTTTGATAATCTAACCAAAATATGTGAACATATCGCAATGCTCATTGTATTGTTATTACAAAGCCTCGAAATGGACAAGTTGCAGACATTGCCCTCGTTTATTACAACACCTCTCTCTCTCTCTCTCTCTCTCTCTCTCTCTCATTACAAATAAAAAAGTTGTGCCTAATGTCATTATTTTTTATCTACAAGAAACACTGCTGGCCAAAATCCAATGGTCATGGATCGTAAAGACAGTCATTATCAATGCCTCTAGAACAAATCTTGACACCACCTTTCCTCTCATCACATGATGATGAAATGAAATTGCTTGACCCCAGTAGCATTCTCATTGCTTCGCCTGCAAAAAGATAAAAACAAAAGAGTTGTATAAACACTGCCGTCAGGAATGTAAAGAAAGAAACTCAGAATATTCGCATATTACTTTGTGTATTCTCATCTTCCTTATCACTTGAAAGTATCTTGGTTTTAAAGAATGGAGAGAATAACAAGAAAATTTATAATTAAAGAAAAAAAATCTAAATGTGGTGACTAATCAAGACAGTTCAACTGCCGGCAGAGCATCTATCTTCAAGAGAAATTATCAAATAATTATCCGAATTGATATATCAAAGAATGTAAATTCCCCCAGTGGACAATCCAACAACTTGAGCGGCCCAGTGTTTGTAAATAATTCGTCCCATCCCCGTGGACTTAAAGACAAATCCACCACCTACCATAGCTCAAAACTGCTTCAGATACGAGTCATTATTTCACTGAACATTCATCTCATGTCCACAAGAAGTTGGGATTGACACAGATGCATGGTCCTCTGTATTATCTTTCTTCATTATTGGATCAGTAATGCTTTGTTTGGATCTCGGAAATGAAGAAGGCAAAAAATTGCTTATAATTGGATTCCATTCTAAAGCATTTTCAAGCTTTTTTCCTTTCCTTTCTCTCAAGTTTTCTGAGATCCAAACAGAGGCTAAAGGTTCTGTGGATTAAGTTTTGTTTTAGTTGCGATGTAATTACTATGGTACTGACACGGTGATTAGGTTTACTCACTTATCCCAGGAGACAGAGGGAAAGCCTTTTGGTTTTTGTTGCCATCTTTTAACAAACAAACAAAGTGACAAAAGGACACAGACAAATAAATTTTCTCCAATTAAGACCTGAGAAAAGTCTCAAGGGCATAAAAGTAATTTTGAGACATTGGGGTATCGATAAATTATGGACCATCATACTCGATTCATAAAGAGAATTACCTGGGAATACAAGAAAGTTCCAAGGATTGCGATAGCAGCTCCAAGAGCATTGATGGGCTGGACGGGCGTGTGGAAGATGATGATAGAGGAGACGATGACAGATATACGTTTCATGGTGTTTCCAATGCTAAATGTCAAAGGTGAGATCTCATCCAGCGACATGTATGACACCTGATTGTAGAGGTGATAGAACACACTCTGGGCCGCCACCCACCTATTATGTAACAATTATCAGCCACAAAATAAATAAATAAAATCTATACTAAAAGGCAAGTAAAAAGAACTACAAGTATCAAAATCTCTACAACAGAACCGAAAAATCCCTCAGAATTTAATAGCATCTTATCAAGGAGATTCGAGATGTCTCCAAAAGAGACTCAAACTTCATAATACACACACACACACACACACACACACACACACACTCGCTGCAAACTTAACAGTCAAAATTGACTTACAGTAAGAAATATACTATCATCCAAGATGAAGATATCCATATCATTTTCCTTAATACATCAGACGAGATGAGGGGAGTATAAGTTGATTGGGTTTTGGTCCAGGAAAATATCATTGTCAATAATTTATTTAAGGATACATTTAACTTTTCTACCATGGCCAAAAAAATAGAAGGTAAGAGACAAAGTAGAGTGCAACCAAATACAAGGAAATCAGAGTTGGTAGTTATCATGAGTTTACCAAATGAAATGGGGTCCAATTTGAGAGATTGCATTTTGCCATCCAGCTGCCCACATCTGGGGTCCCTCCACAGCAATTGCAAACGGAGTGAGAATTAAGAGAGACAGCATGGACAGACAAGCATAATAGTTCATTCCACTAACAGACTTGCCCTTCATGCCCCTCTTTGAAAATATGTTGCGAAATACAAACGCCAAGTTCGATATCATAGCACCCATAAAACCTGAAATTGACAAGCCAACAACCAAATTCAGGACTCTGAAAACAACCCCATAAAGCAAAAAATGAATAAAATTACGTTTTAACCCCGAGCAATCTCCACTAATGACAGAAGCATCCCAACTTGCCCCAAGTTACCCAACTGGGCAAGAAACTTGTGACTGTTTTGACAAATTAAATGAATAACCAAGTTGGCAATGACACGCTAAATCAATAGCAGGAATTAACTATCAGCGCTTCCGTTTGGTTGCTGAGAAAATTGAGGAAAAGAAAAGAAAACTAAATCTTAAATATGTTGTTTTGGTTTCAAACAATGCAAAAGTTACCTCAATTAAACCTCAACCATAAGGCTTAGCTGACAGGAAGTTTTTTTGTGTTTTCTCAAGACCCAATTAATGAAAAATCTAAGATTCAAATTCTAATTTATTTCCCTTTCCTACATTTTCTCAGCAACCAAGCGGGTGTTAAAAGAGAACATCCCAATTGAGATGCAAAAAAAAAAAAAAAAAAACAAGTGACAATCGACTCCAATTTTCACAAAGGAAAGAACTTTTTGTTACCAATCATGTTGAAGTTGAGTTCTGTCAAGGCAGCGAGTGAGCATCCTCCAATGATCGGGATAAGTGACAAATAAACTGCGGTAGGGAACGTCTCACCCAAAATGAACCTTGAAACCAATACACTGAAAGCAGGCTCACCGCTCTTGATGATATGGGTGAATGAAACTGCAACCTTTGACATACTCACAGTTGCTGCTACATGCCCAATTGTATGTGCCACAGCAACCTACAACACCCCAACAATATATATATATATATATATAATATTAAATTCTAGAGACAAATACGAGGAAACAAAGCTGAATCATATACCCTAAAAAGTCATAAAAACCCTAATACTCTGTTTGGTTGCTAAGAAAAGAAAATAGAGTAGAAAAATACTAAATTTATTGCATTTTCACTTTTCATCATATGGGAATTATTAATACAAAAACCTCCTGATGATAATACAACTCTTTTTTTTTTCGAAAATAATAATACAACACTCTGCCTTCGTTAAAATTTCCATCTTTTTTAAAAACAAAAACAAAACATGATAATTTCAAAACTTCAATATTCTTCTTTTCCACAGTTTTCCCATCGGCCAAATAAAGGGCAATTTACGTGCAGGGAAAAGGATCTTCCAATGTATTAGCCGAGATTTCCATTTTTAGATAACCAAAAACAACATAAAACATGATAATTTCAAAACTTCAACTTTCTTTTCTTTTCCACAGTTTTCTCATCAACCAAACAAAGGGCAATTCACTTACAGGGAAAAGGGTCTTCCAGAACTCGAAATCTGTCTTCGGAGTTTCAGCGATCCTCGTAGCCCAGGAGATCAACATCATGAGAGACCCAGTTGCAAGCGATAACGTAGATGTCAACCATGGATACGGAAAAGCATTCAACACCTTCTTATTATAAATATTGAAAACAACGTTCAAAGCCCACCAAGTCGCAAAGTATATTCCGATCTTAAGTCTCTTCGCCGCCTCCGATCGCGTCTGCTGCTCTGAAACCTCGATGCTCGACTCGATCGGCTTATCAGCCTCGTACGCCTTACATTTAATCAAAGGCTCTTGATCTCTTGATGATTCATCCTTAAACGACCCAAAACTATTGATCGCCGAAACATGAAGTGGTTTTAGTGTTGAAACACTATAGCTCCGGCGATTCGGCATAGACAAAGGAGGGAGAACAGAAAATCTATTCGCCAGCGCCGGAGACTTTTGCCGGGTGATTACATCAAAACCGGCGGCAGGTACTACAGTTTGCTTTATAGAACAGATCATTTTGTGGAACTTTAGGTACAGACAACAGATCTATGTATGTGGGGCAAGGATTTAAATAAGATGAATATATGAAGAGAGAAAAATAGCGACAGAAATTATGGAAACTAATAGTAAAAATTGATGGGTAATTGACACTTGAGATCAGAGTCGTGAAATTTTGATAAAAGAACAATAAAAAAAAACCCAGTCCTTCACGATTCTTTGGATCAGAAGCTATGGTGTGTTTTTTCCCTAAAACGCCGCGATCTCCATGACCCAGTTAAGAAAAACTGTGGTTTCCCTTTATATTAAAAGATCGCACGAGAATGATGGGCTTTTAAGATTTCTTACTGTATAATTGAATTTGTGTTTGCTCTGAAATCTCAGTCCATGTATGTCATGTAAAGTTAATTTCAACAAATTTTCTGACCGGATCTACCGCGGAAAGTTTGATGGTTGCCACCTTTCCGTATCTTATATTAGAAAAAATAAAAAGAATAGAAAGAAAGTTTTATTTTATACGGCTTTGATTCTATGTGGTGGAGTCTTCCGTCTAAGCGTAAGGGAGGATGTCGGGGGATTTGGATTGGTCAAAAAATCTAAAGTGCTGACACTGCCTACCGATTGGCATGTGGTGTTACTATACATACAAGAAATAGGGATAGTTTTGAAAATTATTTTAGGAATACTTTTGAAAATTGTATCATTATTTTCACAAAATATTTGCCAGGAATACTTTATAACAATGTATAACATTTTTCTATTAGAGCGTTATTAATAAAAATTTCTAATGACATGTCATGCCAAGCCAAATTGCCAATCACCATATTATACTAATATCGTTATATTATTGGCTTTGAAGGGCCAAAAATGACTTTTTGTATTGATGATACTCTAACTCATGTGACAGTTACTAAAATTTACCACCATAATCCATGTCAACCACAACCATTGTTATTTTTGCCAATGTGGTTGAATTCATACCTACCACATTAGAAAATAGTTAAGAGATAGTGGTAACATGTGTAACATTTTTTAAAAGTTCTATGGTCCTCCCTCCCTACCTTTTATTTTTCACTCGGTGGCAATTAAATGCTAATATTAGCATATAAAAGATTGCATTTGCTGATAATTTGTTAGTTTAGGCACCGTTTGGATTTATTTTTTATAAGTACTTATTTGTTTTTTTAAAATTTTTCTAAAAATTATATATTGCAATTTTAAAAAAAAAAACAAATAAGCACTTATAAAATACAAATCCAAACAGTGCCTTAGTGAATTGTATTCGCACTTAATATTATGGAAGTGCATCAATATTTATTTATTAATAGGGGGAAGTTTGGAGTAAAGGTAAGTTTCTATTGATTGGCAAACTAAAAAATAAATTAACATAAAATAAAAGAAGGTTTTACTTTTATAAAACATTTTTCATTTTATTTTCTACAAAAAAAAAAAAATTAAAAATGATTTTTGTTTTCAGTTTTCAAATTTTAGAAAATATATTTATTTTCAATTCTAAACACATTTTTACTATTTCCTCTAAAAATAAAAATTAAAAATTAAAAAGTTTCACAAAGCAAACACACTAAATAAATTCTAACATATTGACATCAAAATGGATTTTCTTTATATAGTTTAAAGCATTAAATAATAAAAATCATAAAAATCATAAAAATAAAAACTTTGTAGATTAATTTTCTATGGCATTGCGTGGTCGATTTTGATTGGCAGAAATTTCTGACGGTCCAAAATGGCCAAATTTAAGATAGATATAGTATGTTGTAATAATGTTAGTGTGATGTATCAAATAAAAAATAGTTTATTAAAAATAATGATTAAGATTTGACTGAAATGGATGTTAATCATTTAATTAGAACACTAAAAAATAATTTAAATATTAGTTAAACACAATAATAATTGCTAACTTGTCAGATTCTGATCAACTTGGCTTAACCAAATCTGGATGGACATGACCACATGTCCAGTTCTGATAGACAATCGACTCATCTAGAGTCTGGACCATCCTCATTTTTATTTTTATTTTTATTTTGAGTTTCTGTGCAACGAGAGCACTAGTAGTAGCTTATAGGTTTTCTAGTAGTAGCTTATATTTTGAGTTTTTATATTTTTTTTGGTGCAAAATTTTGATAGTTATAATTAAAAGTTGAGGTAGCAAGAATTTCTTACTATCTCGACTTTTAAAAGTAACTACCAAAATTTTTACATTCAAAACTTTCATTTTTTTACTTTTAAAAGCAGAAAAACAGAAAGTAGAAGCTTATTCAAACCGGTTCTAAAATAATAAAAAGTTAACATTAAATCAAAATAACTACTCCATCCCTTCCATAAATATAGACATTTTCCAAAAAAAATACGCAAATTAATCAATGCATTAATTTGTAATTTTTTTACTTTTTATTTTCAAGATTATCCTCTTTCTATAATTACATTTGATATCATGTCAATGCGTTCTTAAAATAATAAAACGTAATATAGAAAAGTTGAAAAAAAATATAATTTAATTTTTTAAAATAGACTTTCATTTTAGGACAGTTTAAAAAAAAAAAAAAAACTCTATTTTTATAGGATGGAGGGAGGGAGTATGATGTAAACATGTGATTAAATATCTCCTAAAATAATTGCAAAACTTGTGAATACACCATTTAAAGTGCTCCTATGTTAACCTTGGTCAAATCAAGGTTTAGTCAATCAAAAATGGCATATCCAAGAGTTGAATAGAGAATATTCTAACAATGTAAGGGATATGTACTGAACCACTTTTCAATGTATTTCATTTCAATCTAAGATTACAAAAGGTAATAGTTAATTAAAATTGAATTTTAGTTCAGATGGAGAGGAAGGGTAGGGAAAAAAAAGAATAGGAGTCAAATTCTCATAGCAACTCCAACCATCACATGCAAAAGCTTATTTAGGCATTTTACCTCTGAGAATGTCAAAAATCAAGCTCCAATGGCAGGCATCTTTCCATCCATTTTGCCTCATCTCCAAATGAGCTCTAGGCAAAATTGATACATCAGCAAAAATAATATTTTGGATATTAAAATATTAAAATATGAATGGTTTGAATTCAAAATAATATTAAAATATGAATAGTTGGTCATTTTAGTTAGACATGGTTGGAATGCATTTCCATTTGAATAAGGAAAATGAGGAGGCAAAATACTATTTGGATGTTTTGGATAGACACTTTGCCTTTCAATGATTGGAGTTGCTCTATCAAAAAATAAAAAATTAATATGATTTGACTTTTCTCCATGACTCTCACTCTTTAATTCATTTTTACTTTTTTTTTGGGTATAATTTATTCATTGACTCGATTTAATTGAAAAATGTTAAGCAGATTATTCATAGTTTAAACTACCTCCTCACATTATATCTGATTATTAACATTTTTTTTTTTACTTCAACCCAATATGATTATGAAGTGATAGCTCATGTCGGTCGATATGGTGGCTTGCCCTCAACACAAGAAGTCAACACAATCTATATAGATGTTAATATTACGTTACTGTGTCAGCCACAACAATTAATAAATAAATAAAATTTAAAAAAAAAAGTACTCCCTCCGTTCTACAAAGATAGGGTTCTTTTTTTTTTTGGCTGTCCTAAAATGATAGTCCATTTTGAAAAATCAAATTATATTTTTTTAACTTTTCCATATTACCCTTTATTGTTTCAAGAATTTCTTGACATGATATCAAATGCAATTATGGAAAGATGGTAGTTTTGGAAATAAAATGCAAAAAAGATCACAAATGCATTAATGAGTTTTCTTAATATGCTTGTATTTTTTTTTAGAAGAGGCCTATTTTTATGGAGCGGAAGGAGTAATAAAAAAAAAAATTACAGTAATATGATCATTTTTCTTTTAAAGAATGTAAAGCCCAAATCCCAATATTTTAAGTCCAAATTACCATGACAGTCTTAACCATTTGATTGACCAACTTATTTAAATTTAATGGTTCTTCATGGATGGCTAAGGTCATGCAAAGCATCAAAACCTTTCAAAGCTGCAGCAGCCCTTTCCTCCTCTTTTAGTTTTACTATAAAGTTTTTATTCTCTAATTATACTAACTTTATTTCAACAAGTTGGAATCATTTCCCACTGATCTTTATTCTCTTTAAGTTGCTTAAGAAAAACACTACTGGTTTATACACCGATAAGTCAGAAGCGCTTCCAATTCTCACAAACTTGTAAGACAAACATCACCTAGTAGTAACTTTACCAATTCATTACAGGGGAGAGAGAGAGAGATTGCTCCCTCATTACAGGACTAAAGAGAACACCAAGAGAAGGAGAGAATTGTTAAACACACACTATGATATAACATCTATATAATAATAACAAAAAAATTCACAAAATCAGGAGCTTAAATTCAACAGGGTCCTAAAAGTCGGGCATTGTTGAGTTCCAGCACCTGATACAGTTTTAAGCTGTACCATATTTTCCCTTTCCTACGTGCACATGTGCATACACGACATTTCTAGACAAACAACTTTTTACCATAACTAATTGCTTTTGACAAGGTTCTTCAAATTCTTCTGGAAAGAGTTGACCTTGAAGCCGCTCGAATGAGATCAGTTGCATTGAGTCATATTTTGCCATCACAAAGCTGAAATCCAGGCAAATGACCGACTGCAAATCTGCTTTGAGAGTTTAAGCTTTCACCAAAAAGAGGTTCAACTTCATGAGCTACATCAGTGCATACAAAAGCTGGCTGATCACTATATAGTATTGAACCAATTCATAGTTTCCCTATATTATGTACAATTCTTTCATCTTTCCTAAGAACATATAGCCAAAAATAGAGCTAGAAGCATCAACCAAAAGATGGGAACAGCTCTCCTTCCGTCTCTAGCCTTGAGTCCCTGCAAAGGAATAGAGTTCTTCATTTAAGACTGATGCAACATTCAAAATAGAAGTAAACCCAATAGAGCACGCAATTGTAATGAGCATGTTCTGATTAAAAATGAGCCTATGATTTTAGAGCAAAACAATTTGGATAAATCAATGTGGTTTCTTTGCAGGTCATTTACAAAGACTGGTGGTGTTCAAAAGGATTATGAAATTCAGGTGAATTGCAGCTTCAATGCAAGCTTCTAAGATTTTTTACACAGAGCTCAGCAAATTGGGAAAGAGTGCTTTTAAATAGTAACAAAAAGTAGCACGACAAAGGTGTCATGGCCCCTCTAAGAGAATGACAATACAAGAAAAACTTTGACAGGTAGAAAAAGTTCTTACCTTACAAGAATGCAATTGCACAGCCCCTTGAGCCTCTAGGAAGCATTTTTAACTGCTTGCTAACCTCTATATGCTTCTTTGAATCCCCCAATAAACTCTTAGAGCAACAAATGTTAACCCTCTCCAATACAAGTGCATATTTCAGCAAGAATTCTAGAAAACATATCTCTGTATCATTCCCACGAAAATTCTGCAGGTTAACTGTCTTGAGGTGTGAAAAGAAACGTTTGGGTACTGATTCCAAGTTCCAATCATCTTCACCAAGATATATGTGAGGGTCGAGTCCCTAGATGGCATAAGAAATTAATTCAAATATATTGAACAAATGCATTAATTGAATTTAGGTGATGAGAGATGTACCTTGGAAAAAACAAGAGATTCTAAATCAGGCAAGCTTCGAAACAAATCCATTAATGCTCCAATAGTGTGATTCTCAATTTCCATGCTGAACTCCAAATGGGTCAAGTTTTGAAATATCGGAAAACGATCTGGGATGTTTTCTGCAAGGAAGAGAGACTTTGCAAAATAATAGAAATATCACTACTCAATACAACAGAATCATATATAAAACAGGTGTGACAGTATCAAGTTCTTTTTTTCCCCAAAATACAAAATTTGGCAATATAATTTTCTATAGCAGTCACTACAACAAAGAAAAAACTGTACCTCAACGGTGCCATTAGATAATCTCACAGATTTAGCATTGTGAAGCCCTCTAAGTAGCTTAACTCCACGGCGAGCAATTTCTTTTCGTCTCTCACACAAATTTGGAATGTGAATAGACGCAACCACCAATGAAGACAGGTTGTAAAGAAAAATGTCATTTGACAGATTACCATTGTACTTGAAGGACAAAAGGCTTGCTGCATATATCTTGATCTCACAATCGTTTAAGTCATCTGTTGACCCAAAGCATGGTAAATCATCTATTGTCAAGCTCTCCAGTGTGGGAATGGAAATCGTGATACTCTTCAATTTCATCCATTCACAATCCAATATAGCTAACTCTTGAAGGACTGGACAGCTAGAAAATAGTTTTTGGGTCGAGTTGTTGTCCGAGAATGTAACGAGGCGTATGTGCAAGGATTTAAGGCACGGAAAAGAAATGCAAGATGGAAGTTTAAGGACACAATTCATTGCTATTTTCAAAGTTGTAAGGGATGCACAAGTAAAAAAGCAACGGGGCAGCATAAAAGGCTCTTCTACAAAGAAGCAGAAATCAAGATCTTGAACTTTATGCCTGATCGCATTAGAGACCCACTTATTAACGACCAATGCATCAAAGAAAACTCGACATGAAAGACGAAATCTTTTCAAATTTGACATGTCGTGGAGCATTAGAACTCTTTCAACGAAATTCATGTAGCAAGTTCTCTCGAGTGGAGACCAATCGTTCTTTTCACCAAAGTATAACAGATCATCAAAGTCAATGTTGGGGAGAGAGGTCCATAGATGTTTCCATCTTGTTGATATCATGCAAAATCTAACAGCATCTTTAGTGGGTAGAAAGGAAAGAATGTGATGGAGAACACAATCGGGTAAATTGCTAATTATATCTTCCCCTTCACCTACATTCTGCCTGTCAAGAAGCTTTTGTTTTTTGCAACTACTCATCATTGTGCATTTTCTTCCTATAAGAATGGATGCATAGTCAGGAGACGTTAGACACGATGATAAAGAGATTATAAATTACCTAGTATAAGCACGAAAAGATAACAGTTTTTGGTCACTAAAATTATAATATCTGAGCTTCAAACAGAGTTGCCAATTAATTATTCAAACAGAACTTCCTCAAATATGATATGGATGATTAGGAGTTCTGACAATAAACACTTAAAATTGTATCATTTTAGTGCTAAGAACTCACTTAGGAGCCTTCATTCATTAAAATTACATCATTTTAGATTATTCGAACAACTCATTTGGGAGCTTTCATTCAGAAAGGAATTCGATTGCCTGCTTTAACAATCAGTAGCATTGACCTAAACAACAAACAACCCACACCCCTAAAAAAGGAAATAAAATAAATAATAAAAATCAGTAGCATTGATTTGATCATTTGGGTTGATTTAAATGTGCATTCTATGAGAAGCAGAGGGTTCTCTAAATCAACCTATTTTTCATAGAGAAAGAGAGAGAGATGGGAAAACGTTAAATAATCAACGATGGCCAGAATGGAACACTAGTTTGGAGACAATCTCATATATATATATATAACAAATCAAAGTGAAAATCAAAATGGCTTCAAACACTTTAGCTTTGACGCAATCTCAAATTTAAAATTTAAAATTCTGCTTGTGCCTTCCACCAATAAAACCTCAATAATTAAACCCTATAATAGATTTTGATATATATCAGCAGCAGCAGCATATCATCGTGTACAAAACTAAATAAAAGAACAATCTTTAAAAGATTAAAAAAAAAAAAAAAAAAAAATCTTAGAATATACCAAAAAAACAAAATAGCTTCAAACATTCCCAAGAAGAACAAGAAACCAAAAACTGCAATAAAGTAAAAATTGAAGAGAAAGAAGAGGCAGAAAAGAACTAACGAGTGAGCAGAAACTAGAGGTTGAAAACTCCATGGAATAAAGGAAGAGAGAGAGAGAAGTAGTGGGTGGTCCAGGTGTGTTAGCCATGGCGGTGCAGAGAGGTCTCTTTCGTGTTGTGTTTGGTACTGTTCGTGTTATTCGAACCGCCAAGGAAGAGGGAACTCCATTTTTTATAAGACCCTTCTCTGTAGTATGAGGGTACTGTAACCTTCACGCGGATCCAACGTGCGTGCCAAACAAGCCACGTTTGCCAAATGGTGAATTTGGTCTTTCTTTAAGGTCTGTATTGGAATTTTGAAACCTGGATTAATTTCGGTCCTTTTTCTTCTTAATTTTGCTATCTAATTTTTGGATAGACAATCGTTAAATTCGTGAAAAGATAGTTATGAAATGGAACTGAATCCACTACTTGAGTTTTTTTATATTTGAGTTTGCTTCAGTTGTGAATAAATAGTTCTTTAAATGTGATTTTAGAAAAAACTAACCCAAACGCCCGCTCTTATTATCATTAATTCCATTACAGCACCCAGCAAGTCATATATCATTAAGTTTGAAAAAAAAAAAATGCATCGTGTGAATTGCCAACCTTATTTCTTTTCCTTAACTTAATTTCTATTAATATCATCACCATTAAATTCACATAGGATTATTCATGGAGTAGAGATCTTCTGTCCCACTAGCAACTCACCGTACCAAGCGCGGCAGCCTACGCGTGCCTGTACTCAGCATCCAGTTTCTCATTTTGTCTCGTTTAAACGCCTTCCTTAGCACAAGCGCTAAGCGATAATAATTCCTCTCAACATCCATCAGGAATGTGGGCAACGTGTTCAGGGTCCTCTGTGACTCTTTCTCTATTCGCCCATATGATGCGGCTCCAGCCACCTCAGGTTTATTCAAGACCTGGTGGCAAGCTTATATTGAGAAGGATTGGGCGAATGATGAGAGATCCTCTGTCCCACTTTTCTGTCATCTCTTATTAAAGTTCACTTTTGAAAAATTAAATATAAATATTATTTAAAAAAATAAAGAGTTTTTTAAGATAGTCTTTATGAGAAGGGATAAAAAAGCATAACAGAAAATCTCCACTCTCATTCATTCATTCTACAATTGAATTTATTCAATTTGAAGGACGAGTTGGTTCCCAAGACACACACTTCTCTTTTTTTGTTAGCACCAAATTGATATAATATGAAATAATTTCTCCCAATTTATAACCCTATTTTTTTCTCAAAGTAATTAATATTATAATATTAAGTTCACCTAAATCCATAATTTCACCCCATAAATTGTAAACCTATTTAACCAAAAAAAATATAAAAAAAATTGTAAACCTAAATTTTCTCACAATTTATTATCCATGAAATTCACCAAAATTGAATTATCAACAAAAATACTTATTTAAACTTTACTATATTGACATAACTTGTAATATTGATATAAACACCTTGAATTTTTTATTTTTTTATTTTTTAGCCAAGTAAAGAAACGCAATAATAGAACGATTTAGTCAGTCTCCGTGTAGCGCGGAAAGTTGGCGAACAGCAAGCGTGAAAAGAAAGGAAGCGGCGGAACTTGGTTTTAACTTTTAAAAACCTAACCCGCTGTCGTCACTCGTCATTAGTTAATAGTACGGAGCCGTCCTTCCCGCGTTAAGTTATTATTATTACCCATTTACCCACACCATTTGGCCTCATTCCGGTTTATATCACTTCGCTCTATGTTTTGACAATTTTTTAAAAGTTTGTTTTCTTTTCTAAGTTTTAAATATACCAATTAATAATTATTTTTAAAGAAAAATTATACTCAGTAATTACACTTTATTTTTGAAAAAATAATAACGGGTTTAAAATTTAAATCAAATTATATTATATGACATGTCCAGTATGATAGTGTTGCATTTAAAAATCAGCTGGATATCGGATGATATCCGGCGAGTAAACTCTGACGATTAAGTTAGTAAAAAGTTTCCAAATTGATGGAGTTTTTCAATCTTAATGGTGCGCACCTCTTTCGGGTTGTCTCTTCCCTTTTTATAGATTTTGGTGAATAATCTCCTATTTCAAAATAAACTCTATTCCTTAAATTTGGGGATCTGTATTCTGATAAGAGATTGATCTTTATCCCTAAATTTAAGGACTCATCTTATCTTCTATCTTAATCCGAGGATTAAGGGTTTCTTATCTGATAAAAAAGTTATTTTATCCCCCATCAAATAGAACTTTTGCTTTCTATCATTTTCATTTTCAAGTAGTATTTCACTTATTTTTCAAACAAGCTTAAATGAATTTAAAAAACAAGAGAGACTTATAAAATAATAATTAAATTAAAATATGTTAGATTTATTTTTAAGTGGCCAAATTTTTGTATCTCCTGATAGTACGTATGTCTTTCGAAAGTAATGATCCTGTCAGCAAATGTTCACTTTAATTAACAAAATCACTAAATATTGGCCATGGCTATTAGATCTCACTGTAACGACCATGAACCATTTGCTCACTTTCATAAAATCGGTAAATGTTCACAAGGTCGTTTCATTGTCCTTAGGACTATTCTTTTGAAATCTTCTTACTCCTTTTCTTATTTTTCTAGCATTATAATTGACATAAAACTGCTGTTTCAATGATGCATCATTAAAACTTAAAAAATAAATAAATAAATAAATAAATAAATAAATAAATATAGCATTATAAATTTTTTTTTGAACCACATTATTTCTGACTATTGTGACAATGTAATAATGCTTATGGTTGGAGCAATAAAAGTTAAATGGTTTGGCAACATGTTATATAATTGCCATATAATAGTTCATAGATTTTGCTATATATAAGGTCTGCCAGTTTCAACCACTCCCACTCTCATGTGAATTAAAGAGTTGTTGTTTTGCTGATTCAGTGATGATGTATCAATTATTTTTCTAGCAAAAAACATATATATATATATATTATTGAATATGTAATTATGTTGGTTGCTTTAATTCCATTAAAGTTTGGCAAGTGATGGGCTATTGTGAGCTTCCACAAATTGTGATGATCACTAATTGCATTATTTTAAATAGTAAGGCTAGCATCAATCTCTGGTTTATTTTTTTGGATATTTATTTGTTTTATAAGATGTAAAGCTTAAATAAAATGAAAATAAGCTTTTATTAGATGAATATGAATCCAAATGGTAGACACCAATCTGATCCATGCCAGAGGAAAAGTGGCCATTAGCTAGTCAAGATCGCTGCTAAGCATATTTCTTTAATCTTTTAAAAACTTATAATATATTGGTAGCAAAATTGACCATTAGATTAGATATTATGCATATGTATGCCACGCATGCAAATATTCATAGTGATTCAACGGTCGGTTTCTCAGATATGTTACTAAGAAAAATTGTATCAAATTTCAGCTGTCATAATTTTTTATAATTTATATTTTGAGATGTTGACATTGGATTACTATGATTTTTGGCATACGTGACATTCATAATAACAGTGTCTAATCCAATGTTAGTTTTTCAAAATACATATCTCATAATTAATTGAAGGCGTCAAATGTGCACAAGATAGGGACTTGCTGTTCCACAATATTTGAGTTTTATTTCTAAACCCAAACAACTATTCGATGTGAAGTTGAGTGAATCTCTCTCTTGAACATACACAACCTCTCACATGTCTCAGACACAGATAACCGGTCACGTGATTAGGCCTGAGGGCTGGTCAGTTTTTGTCAGCATAAAATTTGGGGGATAAGATAAGGATCCTTAAAATTGTTCAGATGGTCCAAATTTGTTGTAAGGATCATTCAATCAAATTTAACTATCCTTATTTTCGTGTATATTATATGTATATCCACCAAAAATCATGAAAGCAAGGAGCCAGCATTGAGTGCCTTTGATCCATTTATCACATTGATTCCAAAAGGAGGACTTAGTTTGGCATGGATAGTCATTGATTCGAGTATTGTCCCAACTGGTCAAATGAGCACTTGGTTTGGCACTTTAGCCACAAACCAAAATTACAATGTTTTTGACATCAAAACATTCCACCATAGAAAAATAATCGAACAATGAAATGAATTCAAGCCCAAAATGTTGCAATCATACAACTTTGATGCAACGTTTTCAAACCAAAAGCATTAATGCTGATTGTGGTTGTATTAAGGTTAATTTGTATAGTAATGCTCGAGGTGACAGCTCTGCTATATTTGGAAACAAGCACCTAAATTTTAAGAGTAATGTTATAGAGACCAAATATTTTTAAACCATATGACATGACATCATCATGGAATATCGACATTTTCTTTAATACTTTTCAAATATCAAGAAGCGTACATGCTCGAGACCCTTGAATGGACAGTTATGTGTAAGAAAATGTTAATTGGGACCACTACTATGGCCACCACACCTACCAACTAATACACTGCCACTGTCATGTGAGTTGGCGAGGGAAGATGGTCAAAACTTTACTGCATTTAGTAATGTTCTAATAGCAATTTGCCCCATCCCTAAGGGGCTCTATGGGCAGAAGTATGGACAAAAATGGCTTGATGCCCGACTGGAATTCATAGTATCAGGAGAAAAGATGGTTCTAAAAAATACATATCCATCTTATATAGCAACTTGAGTCATATGACCATTGAGCCCCACCCACAGGGACTAGTGCACAGTTTTCATTGTCAGTCAATTTGTTGCTAACTGGAGGGCATAAGCTTGGCTTGCATTTTATGGACCAGAATTAAAGATTAAGGCACATTCATGTTGGGTTGACAATCAAAAAGTGCATTCTTGAAGTAAGAGGTACACAGAACTCCCATTGTTGCTTCCAGAGCATGGCAGTTTGATGCACAAATGCACCCTCTACAAGTTGAATTTTTTGTGCATTAATTTGGCTGCCAAAGAAGAGTACACACAACTCCCATTGTTGCTTCCAGAGCATGGCACTTTGATGCACAAATGCACCCTCTACAAGTTGAATTTTTTGTGCATTAATTTGGCTGCCAAAGAAGAGTACCGAAGCATCATCTCAGGGGTTAAATGATTGTCAACCTGTTTTTAACCTATTTTTTTGCCAAGTTCCAAAAAGAGGGTTAGAAACTAAATACAAGAAAACGAGTATTAATCCAATTCATAGCTCAAGTGTAACTACAGAAATACAACATTGGAAATGGCTCATTAACAGTAATAATATTCAAGCCCCAAGAATCACATTAACCTTTAGGAAACCACCACGCATCTTTAGACAAAATAGAAAAAAAGAGGTTAACCAGCCAAATCAATAAACAGGGAAAAAAGAGATGCAATCCAGAACAGACAATACCATCAAAATTCATCAAAATTCTTTGCGCGAGAGAAGCAAAAATCAGGATAGTACAACTTGGCATGTTTTTGATCCCTTTGGGAACATCAACAATTTCTTAATAACATTCAATTCTTCTTCTTTTGTCATTCGACGGTAATAGGAGCGAGTGCCTATTATGTTCAACTTATTCAAAACTTTCGCATTCTTCAGAAAATATTTTACCAGTTTCAGCTCCTCTTTCAGGCCTCGGAAATTCATCATTTTGATTCTCTTTAGGCGATGCAACAGACAATGAGGAACCTGCTCAAATAGAGTCCACTGGAATTCTTCAACATCTCCCTAAAGAGAAAAAGAAGAAGAAGAAGAAGAAGAAGGTCAAAGCTGCTACTTGATAACTCAAACAGGAAGTTTAGAACTGTACATTCTTATCCATTTTTTTCAATCTCTCTTTCAGATATAAAGAGATAGCAATCTGTTCAGACAAAATATTGCATAATATAAACTTACCGAACAGAAGAAAAGAGATTCTAAATTGGGTGAGTTTTGAAGCAAGTCTTGCAGCAAATATTGTAATCCAATGTCCACGTCCATGTTAACATCAAGCTCCAAATGGGTCAGGTTAGGAAACACAGGCAGCTCTTGATGAGAAGAGGGAAAGTCCTTCATGCAGGATAAAAAGAATAGGCAATCAAGCATGTAAGAGTTGACCATCCAAATCCAATACCAGCAAATTGATATATATATATATATATATATATATATATATATATATAT
>JAESVK010000336.1:0-21534 GCA_017140935.1 Hamamelis virginiana | reverse complement strand
TCACTATCATATTAATCAAGATATAAACACATCAACACCAAAAGGACGTGACAAATTAATAGTTAATTTGGATATATTGAATTTCTATAATATTTTATTTATGAAATATAATTCAACTTTTTTATCAGATTCATTATTTTTACTTACATTATTTATTCTAAACTTTTAATGTATTTATAAGCATAGATTAAATTTCATTATTTTTTTAATGTATTTTCTTTATTATAAACTATTTACTATAAAACAAGAATAATTCACAAAATCTAAAATATATTTTAAAAAATAAAAATAAATTTAGTTATAGGTCCTTCATTTTAGAGTTTTGGGTTCTTAGATCCAATTAAAAAAAAAAAAAGCTAACCCAATAAGTCCCTCATCACTAATTCAATACAAATTTGCCCTTTTAGAAAACCCTCAAATCCATGTCTATTATTTGGCTTCCTAAAATATAGTTAATGGGTGGATTCCTTGAAAAAAGGGATTTCATTGACTATAGCAAATCAGAATCCTAAAGAAAATGAGTTGGCTTTAGGGATCACAAACCCACATTCCTATTGCTTCTCACATTGGACTGATTTTTGCTTTTCATACGTTGACGGCAAAAAATCTTAAGCTTCGAAAGACCCAATCTTATACATTTTAAGCTTCTTGTTCTAAAGATCCAATCGTATACATTTTAAGCTTCTTGTGAGTATTCTATTGTCAATTACATTTATCATTTGAAAAAAGAGGACCAGTCCATGTGAGTTAATGTTTTTTCGATCAAAGAAGAACTCATCGATGAGAAAGAAAGAAAGCAAAATTCGAGGTTGTGATCGTGAAGGAGCAATCTAGGCCTGTCCATGTAAGTTCGCATTTTTCCTTTAAATGTATTCATTCAAATTCTTTTTCATATGTATTCATGTGTGCCAGAATTCAGCAGATGTCGCCGGATTATACATCAATATTTGGCGTTTCGGGTTCTAAGAAAAGGTAGGATTTTTAACCATAAAACATATCAAATTCATTTTTTAATAAGGCTGGATAGGATAAGAAAAAAGAAATTTATCAAATAATATTGAAAATAAAATCGGTTAAACTTATTCAACTAGCCAAACAGTGCAAGATGATTAGCAACTTAAAGGCAGAAGAAATTACAAGTGTTGAATTTAACTGGACGGTCTAGATTCATTGCATAAGATCGATAATAAGGATCCTTGAATTTGATGAGATAAAAATTCCACAAGTTAGAAACATAACATACTTACATAATACTCAACCAAATTCACCTCCTCTTTTAGGCCTCGGAAACACCACATATTGATAGTCTTAAGGTGATGCAACAAACAATATTAAGGAACTTGCACTCGAATTTTCTACTAAATCCCTAAAAGAAAGAAATAGAATAAGTTCAAAGCTGTTTGGACAGGAAGTTTGATCCTAGACTTTCAAACATGTAAATTTAATCCTAGCTTACGACAAATTTGCCCTAATTTATTTATATCTTGATTTTATATTTTTTTCCAAAATTGATTTTTGCCAAAAATGGATGTATTAATTGCCGTATATTTTCAAACATGTAAATTTATATATTGCATGCATCTAAAATGATTTTCAAACAAGTAAATTTACCTAACTCGTATATACACGTGATGGATGCATATATTGTCATATATCTTCAAACAGGTAAATTTATATAAACTGTATTGTATGCTTCAAATTTAATTTTCATACAAGTAAATTTACCTAACCCGTATACATGTGTTGGATGAATAAATTACCAAACATTTTTAAATATGTAAATTTATAAAAACTGTATTTTATGCATCTAATTTGATTTTCAATAAATCCAAAAGGAAAAAAAATATCCAATAATGCAACTTACTTTTAATGGACTCTTTGAGAATTAAAATAGAGATTAAAAATTCAAAATTTGAAATGAATGCAATTAAAAAAATTCTATAAAGAGTTTCAATAATTTAAATTTTTTTTTATAAAGAGTTACAAATTTTAAAAGGATATTAAACCACAATAAATGTAATCTTATCAAATAAGTGCAAATATGTCAATATAAAAAAAATATTAATTTTAAAATATCCTAAATGATCTAACGGTAGATCTTAAAGGGTGTTGGACCTCGTGGTTGACAATCTAAATTATAGGGAGGTCTGAATAATTTTTTCAAAAATCAATTATATTTTGGGATATCGAATTTGAGTACAAGATTTCTTTGATGGTCAAGTCTTCGTTTTGTTAATATAAAGAAAAAAAAAAGACAAATAAAAGACGAACAATCTAACAGCAAGCAGAACAAATCTTTGGGATAAGGGAACACAGATATATGCTCAGTATTAATCTGAATTTCTTTTATAAGTAAAGAAAGGCTAGTTACCTATTAAAATTATAAATCCATTTAGTTTAGAAAACTATTTGTCTATTGACCAATAAAAAATGAGATAAAAAGATAAGAATAAGTATGCATTATCTTATTAAACCCACATCAGATAAATATTAAATTTATTTTACTGAGTAATAAAATACTTCAAAAATAAGTACCAAAATAATTAAATTAAAGCAATATATATATTGCTATGAGAAATATCTTATTTTAACTAAAATCAGCTAAGGCCTTGAGCCATTGGATTAGAATTTAGAGATGAATCATAAGTGAATGGAAATCCAATGACTTGTGTTTTGAGCAGATTTTAGTTAAAATGAGATATTAGGACTATATATATATATATTCGGATATATTTATAGGGAAAAAGAGATTTGTCAAATAATAGTGAGATTAAAATTTATTTAACTTATTTTCAACTAGTCAAACAGTGCTAGATGATTAGCAATTAAAATGCAGAAGAAATTACAACTGTTGAATTTAATCGGATGGTCAAGATTTATTGCATAAGGTAAGGATCCTTGAAGTTGATGAGATAAAAATTCCAAATTCCAGTCCTTGTTTCACATTGATTTCAAAAGCGAGCTCAAGGTAGAAATTACATAACTTACTTGATATAATACAGAGGTTCTTTATCCATTGCTGATTCAAGTACTGTCCCAACTAGTCAAATGAGCACTTGGTTTAGCACGCCACCGAGTACAGCTTCCTTTAAATCTTCTCTTAATTAGGGTTTCGATAGCTATGGATCTTTGATTTTGCACCAACTACACTACTGGGTCATGTCTGCAGAGATGATTTCTCAGGGCAGAGGCAGAGTGGGTTGAGACAATGGTTAGGGCATTTGTTTGTGTAGTGGGAGGAGACATGGACGTCCGGATTTGCTGGTTAGCAGCAAATTGCTCTCCACCTAGTGAGCAGCCACACGGATGGCGACACAGAGGCAAATCCAGCAATCCAAGGGCTGCTGTGTAAAACGCGCTGGTTGGGTGTCGTTTTGAGTCAAACGCACAGGTTGGGTGTTGTTTGTTTTGGAAGAAAAGAAAGCAGAGGAGAAGATAATGGAAGAGAAAAAGGCAGAGGAAACAAAGAAACCAAAGGAAGGGAAGAAAGAAAAGAAAGAAGCAGCAAAGAAACCAAAGGAGAAGAAGCCAAGTGAGGAGGGGAAAAAAGAAGAGAAGAAAGCAGAAGCAGAAGCAGCAGCAGCAGCAGGGGACTCAAAAGAAACGCCACCACCTCAAGAAATTGTCTAGAAAGTCTTCATGCATTGTGAAGGATGTGCAAGAAAAGTTCGAAGAAGCCTCAAAGGTTTCGAAGGTCTGTCCCCAGTTTTTTAATTTCTAAGATCTGTTCCCTGTGTTTTTTTTTTTTGGTTTCAGTAATTTGATTAAGGGGTCAATGTGATTGTGGGTGTGTTTGGTTACAGGAGTTAAAGATGTTGTGACAGATTGCAAGAGTTCTAAAAGGGGTGGTGAGAGGGGAAAAAGCGGATCCATAGAAGGTTCTTGAAAGGGTTCAGAGGAAAAGTCACAGACAAGTTGATTAAAGGGTTAGTGGTGTCTGCCGTTTGTCTTTTCTTCCTAAACAAATAACACCCAACCCACGCGTTTGCCATTTAGCTCAAAACGATACCCATTCTCGCGTTTTGCACAGCAACCCGATTGCTGGATTCGCCTTCGTGTCGCCATTTGTGCAGTTGCTCACTAGGTGGTGAGCAATTTGCTGCTCACCAGCAAATTCGGACGCAGAGACATGGGGACTAGGGAGATGAGTGAGAGTGAGGCATTTGGGTCGGGTCACCCGATTTAGTCAGCATATGCTTACATAAATTATGTAAGCAGGAAGCCCAGAGATAATTCTAGGCTGCATGTTTTGAAAAACTAACCATTGAATTAGATATTTTACTTATGAATTGCATGCATACCAATAATCACGATGATCCAATATCAGAATTTTAAAATATAGCAATGAAAAACTATGATAGTTGAAAACTGTCACAATTTTTTTGAATTACACTTATGAGAAACGATCATCGGATCACTGTGATTTTTGGCATACATGATATACATAAGTACAATATCTAAGTCCTAAATGAACTTTAGGAATTTCATTTAGTAAACTGCTAATCCTATCTTTCATCTCCTCAATTGATCATTTTTTTTTCCTCAGTTTTAGAAGCAAACAGAACACAAATTCAAGTTTTTTAAAGTAAACTGAACACAAACTTCTGTTCTTCAAGCAAAAAGGACAAAAATAAATAAATAAATAAATAAATAATTCAATTTTTGCTTTCAAAAGCAAGAAAAATATTTCAAAAACGCATACAAAAACAATGCCAAAACGATTAAAGCAATATATGTAATCATTCTGGAAGAGAAATCAAATCTCACTATCATATTAATCAAGATATAAACACAGCAACACCAAAAGGACATGACAAATTAATAAAAAAAAAAAAAAAAGAATAATCTTTAATGATAGAAAAACAAAATATACAGGGATAATGGGTACTAAGAAAAGTTTTCTATAGATTTATATATTGTTTTCCTATAGTTAATTTGGATATATTGAATTTCAATAATATTTTATTTATGAAATATTTTTCAACTTTTTTTATCAAATTCATTATTTTTACTTGCATTATTTATTCTAAACTTTTAATGTGTCTATAAGCATGGATTAAATTTAATTATTTTTTAAAATGTATTTTCTTTATTATGAACTATTTATTGTAAAACAAGAATAATTCACAAAATCTAATATATATATATATATATATATATATATATATATATATATATATATATATATATATATTAAATATTTTTTGGTTATAGGTCCTTCATTTTAGAGTTTTGGAATCTTAGATCCAATAAAAAAGAAGCTAACCCAATAAGTCCCTCATCACTAATTCAATACAAATTTGTCCTTTTAAAAAACCCTCAAATCTGTGTCTATTATTTGGTTTCCTAAAATATAGTTAATGGGTGGATTCCTTGAAAAAAGGGATTTCAATAACTACAGCAAATTAGAATCCAAAAGAAAATAAGTTAGCTTTGGGGATCACAAACCCACATTCCTATTGCTTCCCACATTGCACTGATTTTTACTTTTCATGTGCTAACGGCGAAAAATCTTCAGCTTCTAAAGACCCAATCGTATACATTTCAAGCTTCTTGTGAGTATTCTATTATCAATTGCATTTATCATTCGAAGGAGGAAGACCCGTCTGTGTGAGTTCACGTTTTTTTCCTTCAAAGAAGAACTCATCGATGAGAAAGAAAGAAAGAAAGAAAAATTCGAGGTTGTGATCGCGAAGGGGCAATCTAAGCCAGTCCACGTGAGTTCGCGCTTTTTTCTTAAATGTATACATTCAGATTCTTTTTCATATGTATTCATGTGTGCCGGAGTTCGGCAGATATCACCGGACTATACATCAATATTTGGTGTTTCGGGTACTAAGAAAAGGTAGGATTTCTAACCATAAAACATATCAAATTCATTTTTTTAATTAGGCTGGAGGATTTATAAGAAAAAAGAAATTTATCAAATAATAGTGAAAATAAAATCGGTTAAACTTATTCAACTAGCGAAACAGTGCAAGATGAATAGCAACTAAAAGGCAGAAGAAATTACAACTGTTGAATTTAACTGGACGGTCTAGATTGATTGCATAAGATAATAAGGATCCTTGAAGTTGATGGGATAAAAATTCCACAAGTTAGAAACCTAACATACTTATATAATACAGAGGTTCTTTATCCATGATTGATGGCAAGGATAGTCCCTGATTCAAGTACTGCTCAAATGAGCACTTTAACCATAAAACCAAAATTACAATGAAATGTTGCAATCAAGGGACTTTGATATTGCAACGTTTTCAAACCCAAAGCATTGCAGATTGTATATAGATCATGAAAACACAACTCTACATCTATCTGAACCCCTTGGGAACATCAGTAATGTCTTACTAACCTCGCCCTCTTCTTCTTTACTCAAATGAGTGCTTATCATCAGTTTATGCAAAACCTTGGCATTCTTCAGCAAATACTTTAGCAGTTTCAGCTCATCTTTATGCCCTTTGAATGCCCAAAGTTTAATCGTCTTAAGGCGGAATAACAAACAATTTGGAACCAATTTAGGAAAGCTCTGCCACAAATATTCTCCTCCAAATCCCTAACCAAGAAGAAATAAGTTCAAAACTTCTGCATAAGAAAACTAATATGAGCCAAAATCTCTTAGTTAAGTATAAACTCACCAGCCAAAAGTAGAGAGCTGACAAATTAGGAGAGCTACTCAGTAAGCCTGGTAGCAATTTCCATCCAATAGGTTTGTTAACATCCAGCTCCAAATGGGTAATGTTATGAAACGTAGGCAGCTCGTGACAATATAATGTAAGAGCCTTCACACAAGATGGAAAAAGAAAACCAATCAAAGTCTAAAAAGACTCATGAATCTATCTGTTAGTAAATCGAAATGAGGAGAGAAATGCAACGCCCTTTGATATACATAATTGGTCCTCTCTAAAATAGCTCGGGCTTAGCTGAGTTGGAAAGTTCATAATAAATAGGGTGATTGTTAAACATTATAAAGAAAGAGTATAGAATGGTAACCTCCATACAATCACCAGATAAATTTAGAACCTTAACATTTGTGATCCCTTTAATTAGCTCGAGCACGCTTTTGCCATAAGTATAGCTTCTCTCTTCTAATTTTTGACGGCTTAGATCAACATGAACCTGTACTTCAATTAGAGACTGCAGGTTCTTCATCAAATACCCTTCTGCTACATAATCCATGAGTCTAAGATATTCAAGACTTGGGGCATCAATACCAATCTTGTACTCACAAAATTCTGTATTATATTCCCCTATAAAGGCGCATTCCATAGTCAAATGTTTGAGTGCAGGAGCAGAAATGTTCAACAGACGTATATTTTTCATCCCGCATTCCTCTATAACCAACTCTTCAAGCAGAGGGCAGCAAGAAACAAGCTTCTGTATTGAGTCATCATCGGGAAATTCAATTGAATTGAGATGAAGGATCTTGAGACGTGGTAAACTAACAGATGTAGGAACTTTGAGAACAAACATAGTACCCAGTTTTAAGGATACTAGTGTTCCACAATTAAAAAGTCCACAGGTAGAAAGACCACGAGGCAGCATCTTCGAGTCTTTCATGGAGATGCATAGATCAAGCTCTTGAACATTGCGACACAGTGCAGAGCAAATCCATGTGTGAGCATTAGAGTAATCACAATTTCGACCACACTTGAGGCGAAACCTCTGTATGTTTGACCCTTTTCGAAGAATCAGCACTCTATCAACAAAACTTGCAAAGTTCACTCTCATTTTCGTTATTGAAGATCTCGAAAGCCTTTCTCTATGTAACAGTAACTCATCGTCAAAGTCTAGATTGGGAAGTGAAGCCCAAAGGTATTTCCACCTGGTGGATAGAACGCAAGTTCCCACAGCATATTTTGTAGGAAGAAAGGATAGAATGTGGCAAAGAACTCTGTTTGGTAAATTGCTGATCCTATCTTCTCTTTCCTTGAAAATCTTCTGCCGTTTTGGTGAATTAGTGATCTCATCTTCCCCTTCTTCAATTTTCATGCGTTTTGGGTTTGAATCCATGGTTTCTACAACAGTGTTCCTCAAATCTCCTTTTTGTTGGTATTTGGTAATAATAAGTAAGAAATTAAAAAAGACATCTAATCAGAATTTCAAATCATAAATTTTTTCACTATTTAACCAAGAGTTTTAAAAAAATCCACTAAATTAATATTAATTACAACAACTTGGCTCTGTTCGGGTTGAGTATTTCAGTTTTTGGAAGTCAAGGCATGTTTGGCCATGTTCTCCGAAAACAATTCTTAAAAACACATTTTCAAAAAACCATCATAAATTTTGAGAACATGTTTTCAAAATTTCATGTTGTTCTTATTGAATAGAAAACAAAAAACAAAAGCCAACAACAACAATTTCATGTTCCCAGAGAGCAGGCTGTATTCAGGAAACGTTTTCGGAAAACAATTTTCAAAAACACATTCCCAAGCATGTTTTCAGTTTTCTAGCTGCACAGCCATTTTTCTTTTCCTGCAACTCTGAGAACAGCAAACTGTTTCAGAAAACATCACCATTATCCCCTCATATCTCTACATCAAAACAACATAATATGCAAATAAATATATGAACAATAACATACAAAGGAAAACACTCGACTTTAATTGCTTTCAAAGAGAAAAGATCAATTAGAAACTGTTCTGTTAAAGTATTAAAAACACTCTTCTTGCTTTTAAGAGACAAAAATGAATGTAATTTTTGTTTTCGAGAACAAAAAAAATACTTTTCTAAAATACTAAACAAAACTGTGCCCAAACCCCAAATCTAAATGGGCATCAACTTCATCAGCATCATAGTAAGCCAACAGCTGAACACCAATACACAAGGAAGAACACAAAAGAACAATATATGGATACGTACTGTACAAATCAGACTGAAAATCAGAATGGCTCTCAACATTCCCCCAAATAAAATAAGAAGTCATAAATCAATATATATGAATATAATGTATAATGACACGAAGAGAAACGGAAACAGTTTTCAAAAAACACTTTTCCAGATATTTACTGTTATACATAAATTAAGAAGGCATTTTTTATGCACTTTTTTTTTTTTCCCGTTATTTGCAACTCTGAGAACAGGAAACGTTTCAGAAAACATTTCCATTATCACCATCATATCTCTACATCAAAACAGAAGAATACTCAACTTCAAGAGATAAAAGCAATGCAGTTTTTGCATTGATTTTGGAACATCGTTAAGAACTGTCCGGTTAGCATTTTTTAAAATACTTTTCTTGCTTTCAATGGACAAAATGAGCGTAATTTTTAATTTTTCTTGCTTTCAAAGAGCAGGAAAAATACTTCAAAAAAACACAAAGAAAACGACGCCTTAACCCCAAACCGAAACAGACATCAAAGACGTCATCATCATAATAATATGAACAATCTATGGACTATGGATGCACTGAAAATCAGAACGGCTCACAATATATATACATACATATATTGATATGAAAGGAAATGAAGAGGACTAACGAGTGATCAATCATTAGTGGTTGAAGCATCCATGGGGCACACCAGCTCTGCTACCATTATCACTCTGACTGTGTCCATGCATGTTTTGCTAAATGGGATTAGGTGTATTCCCGTCTGGGAAGAAAGAAAGAGGTCTTTATCAGGAATCAGCCATGGCGGTGGTGGTAACTTTGTGAAGATGGCAATTGGAAAAGACAGAGAGGTCTGTTCAGTGTTAATGAATGGAAGAAGGGACACCCCTGGTGACGCTTTCCTTCTCTACTAATTCTTCGGAGTTCAGACGGAGGGGAGTATTGGCGTCACGCGACTCTTCGTGATGCTGCAACTTTTCGTCTTCTAGAGACTTGGTTGACGGTGTCAAAATCCAAGCTAAAATTGAACTAATTTAGATGGGTTCACCTAACACCTTATTTCGACACCCTCAAATAACACCCCTCATCAACCCTCAAATAACACCCCTCATCAACCGTTGGATCAAATTCAATCCAATGGAATAAGATAAGCTGATTTAATTACAATTAATTGTACAATTAAAGCAACCCATTCTCTCTCTCTATTCCTCAATCCTCTCACCATCACGTTTAGAGACCCTTCCTGCCTTCCTGCCTTCCTGCCTTCCTCAATTCTCCCGGCATCGACTATCACTCCGCCGGTGGCCAACCATTGTTGCCGGTAAACAAGTTCCACATTCTTCATTCTCCATTATTTGATCTACCTTCCGCCTGCCACAAAACGGCAGCGACTCTGTATCCAAGTAGATGCTCTCCTCTTCCTCAGCCTACCAATCAATAAAATTTTGAAAAACAAAAATGCTTTGAATTATATTCCAATTCAAGAAACAAAAATATCACTCTACTTTCTATAAAACATAGGTACAGATCGAGAGCAGTTGATTACCTCTTTATCAGAGATAGATTCTCCCTTATTTGTTGGGTTATCTTCCTTCTACACAACCTCATGGGAATGGCTATAAACTGTTTCTGCATCCTTACCATAATTAAGCTGTTCCCAAGAAAGATAAGAAAAGAAACTTAATTGAGTTATTATTTTTCTTATTCATGGTTAAAAATTTTAAAATGCTGTAGAGCAACTCTTTATCATCTTTCTTCTAGGACTTTTTAAGGCACAGCCAATATGAGTTGGTGTTTCAGACTGGCAATCTTTAACAACATCAAAAGCTTCATCCTCTCCGAAGCAGAATACAATATAGTCCTCATCTGCAAAATGTGGCCAGCTTGATGAGTCATCAAGAGTAGTACTTGGTGCATCACTTAAACTTTTTTTTATTAAACGAGACTTTTCTTTTTAACGGGACTTTTCAAAATGTGGCCAGCTTGATGAGTCATCTAATTAAGGTTAAAGGAAGACTTGATAAATGGAGCAAAAATTAAATCTGTGTTTTAAGTTTTTGAATCGGAATATAACATAAGGAAACATACGCAACTAAAGATTAAATTTGGTGCAAAAAAAATTGCAAGGAATACTAAATGGGATCAGTAGGATTCAAAATTTATAACAAGACAATTTCGTTCAAGTCTGCATAAGCATGGGTTGAGAACTTGAGTGGGGTTTCGTTCAAGGGCTCTTTTTAATATTCAGGTGATGAAAGCATTATCAGTTAAATTAGCTTCTAGTAATTAAGTTAACACTAACCGGTGATGAAAGCATTATCCTTTTAATATTTTTGCTCGCCGGCGATTATGGCTGTGTTTACCGGAAAAAATGGTTGGCCACCGGCGGACTGACAGTCAACGCCGGGAGGATTGAGGAAGGCAGGAAGGGTCTCTAAACGTGATGAAGATGGGAGGATTGAGGAATAGAGAGAGAGAGAGAGTGGGCTGCTTTAATTGTACAATTAATTGTACTTAAGTCAGCTTATCTTATTCCCCTTGGATTGAATTTGATCCAACGGTTGATGAGGGGTGTTATTTAGGGGTGTCAAAATAGGGTGATAGGTGAACCCATCCCATATATATATATATATATATATATATGAAACTAGGGGTGAAATATTGGTAAGTCCTTTCCATCTATCTTGTCTCCTTCCAATTCCAATTTAGATGAGATTGAATAAATTTGAGAAAAAAAATATTTATTTATAGGACGGAATTAAAAAATGAAACACCCATTCAGCTGACATCAAAAAATTATACATAGAATTCAATCCAGCCTCTTAAATCCTATTCAACATGTCATGTAATAAAATAAATTGATTTTTTTTTTAAACAAATGAAATTTAAAAATATGAAGAATAAGACACATATCAGAATCCAAATTAATAATATATTTCTTAATATAATAAAATAATAAAATAACTAATAACAAATATTTTAAATAATAAGTCAATAACAATTGGAGTTGTATTCATGGGTTTGAGAATTTTCTACTCTTAGGCCCCGTTTGGATCGCGGGAATCAGGAGGTTGGAATGGGAATGAAATAGTTTCCGTGTATTTGGATGCAAATTGTTGACCGGAATGGAATGAAGACACCGGAATGTGCTAGAATAACTGGGGCTTGATTCTGCGTAGAAGGTGGAATCACATTATCTTCTGATTAGTGGTATTGTGATTCCAACCTTTGGCTGGAATAAGAAAAAGACCAAAGTAGTCCCTGCAAACCCGATGCTCAAGAGAAAGGCGACCAACGTTGGTCTCTTCTTATCACCCTCCCTCTCATGCTGCCAGTTGCCATCAATCTCTCGTCGCCGTCGTCTCCCTCTCACGCTGCAGTCGACCCTCCCACGTCGTTGTTGGATTCCCACACTGCCATCGACCCTCCCATAGGTTGCAGGTTCCTCTTTCTTTCTCACCCTCTCCCCCCCCCAACTGTATCTCTCAAACATTTGCTAAAATCAGACTATATATCGTCAGATCTAGGGCTCGATATGTGATCTATGATTTGTGTTATGTGAAAAAAATTGATTCTGATATAATTTGTTTTCTATGATTGGGTATAATCTCCTGTGTTTGATGTGGTCTTGCTTTTGATTTTATTTTTATTTTGATCTGAATCTGATGTTGGATCTCAATTTGAATACTAATGTTGGATTTGATCTACATACCCTAAATGGCTCTATTGCCATTGATATTTAATTTATTTGCTCTTATTTATTTATTTATTTTTTTTTTTGTAGTCTACGAATTCATGGCTTCTAATCACAGGTAAGTCTCTACATTTGTCACTAACTTTGATATTTGAAGAGGGTAGAGTGCAGATTTATTGGTTGAGATATATGCATGCTTGCATTTGAAATATGCATGCTTGGGTTGAATTATGTATTCTTTCATTTGTCACTGACTTTTGGTTGTGATATGTGCATACTTGCATTTGGGTTGGTTGTGATATATGTCTGCTTGCATTTGAAATTCTCCCTTATAAACTGTTTCACCCACTTACAATCTTATAGATAAGTATAATTGCTATCATTAGTTTTTTTTTTTAATTGCTTTCACTGGTTTTTTAAAACCTGCTTCACTTGGTATAAGGATGAAAATGAAAGAAAACTTGGAATTTTACTACTACCACAACCATGAACCCAACTAGTTATAAGATTGTTAATGTCCTCTTCATTTACTGTCTTCTTGGAAACCAAACTAGTATTCATTTCTTGTATTAATTTGAACTCAAAAACCCAGTTAAGAAACCAATGAAAATTAAGCTTAGAAAATAATAGATATTGAAGTAAAAGAGTAACAAATAATTGTATGATGTGTAATTCTTGAAAATAAGAATATCATGAACAACTCAATTTAAAATTCACTTTGTCTGGTGGTACAGGGCAATGGTGAGGCAATTTTTGGGCAGCTGGTGACTTTGATTGGTGAGGTTTTGATTGGTCATTATGTTGATGAATTTTTTGTGGCTGCTTGGTTGATTGCTAATACTCTATTGTGGGGTCATTCTTGTTCTTCAATATTTGAGATTTCTCCCTGAATATATTGCTCTAGTTCATTCTCATTTCCCATTTGATTCTGTAAGTTCTTTTGTTAATCACAAACCCTCAAAGTTCCAGTGCGGATTTAGTATTGGGAGGGGCTATTTGCAGCCCACCTTTTACTGAAAGCCCATTTTCTAAGTACAATCCACCCATTTGTATTTTTACTAAAGGCATCACAATTAAAATATAAATAATATACCCATTTTACCCCTCTACTAAATACAACTCATTACATAACAGAAATACTATAAGCAACCCATCATATTTCAACATTTATAAAACGATCATTTTACCCCTATCACCAAAACAAAACATTCAACCGTTTCTTTCCCGCATACGTGAGTTCGTTTGCATTCGTCAACTTCCCGCCGAAGAAGACACATACGGCTATGAACTTGGTGCTTCGAACTTGGTCCTTCTACTACACGATCTTCACAGTAATAATCGTCTGCTCATCTACCATGGAAGAGCATCTTAAAGAGGTTAATTAGTTTTAAGTTTGTACTCACCCTAAACACTTTATTTTTAGGTATGTTTGTATATTTTTGGTAAACATTATTTTTGGATTAAATATTCTTCAAAACATGAAAGGTAGCACTTTATAACCATTATTGTATGATGTTGTTACGAAAAAAACCCATATTTCGATCGGAAAAGTGAAAAACAAAAAAAATTGTGTTCGTGTTCGCATTCGGCCTGGTATTGCCGAATACTTAGCTTTTTTTATTCGATCATGGGTTGCCGAATGGTATGCTTTATATTCGACAATAGGCTACTGGATTATGCTGTTATAAAATTTTTCATACATCCGAATATAGTATGTTATATTCGGCATTATACAACCGAATATAAAACACTAATATTCGGCCATAAGGTACCGAATGTGGTATTTTTTCAAAAAAAATTCATGTGTTAGGTCCTATTATTAATTTTTCTAACTTAAATTCATATCATGCAGTCACAGTTACAGATAGTCCCCTACGAAGAGCCAACAATTATTGATCTTGCTGAGTTTTTTTGTTACAAAACGGGTAAATCAGGACACCTAATTTGAAATTTATATATTAATTTGTGCTATGAACCAAATTTATTAGATGTTGAATCATGTCGAATACAATTTATTGTAGGTATTTGCTACTCGTGAAGAGCTCGATATATATGTAAGAAGCATCGGTAAAAAACATCGTATGATGGTCATTACTTTGAAGTCAGAGGTGAAGACAAATAATAGAACACCGACAATACCACCCTCAGGTGCATGCTGTGTTGCATGCTCAACCCCAGCCACAACCCCAACTCCCTCAACATCCTCAGGTGCATGCTCAACCCCAGCCACAACCCCAACATCCACAATACCATGCTCAGGTGCATGTTGTATTCCATGCTCAACCCTAGCCACAACCCCAACTCCCTCAACATGCTTAGTTGCATGTTCTTCTTTTCTTTTACTCTTCTTCGTGTATACGGCTTCGGTTGCACGTTTCTTTCGCTCAGAAGCAGTTGGACGTTTCCGTTCTTCCATTTGCTCATCACATATGTCCTCAAATGGGCGTTTTGTCCCACGTGGTTCTGTCATTTTACCTACAACATATAATAAATGAAAGAAAATTAATGAGAAATTTGCAAATATGAATGAATGACAGTGCATGGATAGTTCACTAAAAACTATCGAATATATAACCATACATTCGGCTAAAAACTGTAATGCTTTTCCAATTCAAGAAGTGAAGCAAGTAAGTAAGGGCAAAGCTTGCCTCCTCAGCAATGAGGAGGTTCCTCCTTACCCTTATTCACAATTTTCCTTTTGTCCAAATAATTAAAGAGTAATTAATCATGTGCATACATCCCCCATATTCATGTTATTATGGACACATTTCACATGTAAATGTCTGCATGTTCACATGTTAGCGTGAATATGAATACATGTTCACATATACATGTCCATATATTCATACTTTTAAGAACAATACTCTCCTCCTCATTGGTGGGGATGAACTCCTCACCTCAAAATTAAGACCTAGTAGAAGCATGCAAGCTTTATCTATTGAATCCAAAAACCAATCTACCTTATCATCATACGTTTAACTTCTAAACAGACCCCAAAGTAGTTATTTTCCTTAATTCTTAATAGTAAAGTATTCGGCCCTGATCGGCCCAAACAATGGAGGTTATTTCCTTGTTCGTGATCAATATTTAAATTTATAAAGTAACATGCACTTGTAACCTCAATTCGATGAAAAAGTGGTTTTTGCACAGGTATCGATCCACGAGGACTAAAGGCTAAGTTATGAGAAACTAAAGTGAGTTCGATTTTAGTTAAGCGAACAATCTTTGATTTTGAAGAGTGGTTGTTTGTTTAAATTAAAGAATATGAAATAAGTAATAAAAAGTCTTGGGTTTCGAATCCACTTAACTCACATCAATCGCATTCATAAGTTTGATTAGGGTTCGTGTATATTCATGGTAATAATAATCTAAACTATGAGAATAAACCATTAATAATAATTGTGTATATATGAATCAAGCATGGTTCATCCCTTTAAGGCATGGACTGTCAAACGAGAATGCACAATCCATTCAAGTAGGGCACGAACCATCTAGCTTCACATACACACATTTGATAAGCACCATTGCACAACAAACATATTTGAAATCACAGAAAACAACTATGTTGATGAATAAAATCATTTAAAACTAAGTTGCATCAAAGCAACATCCATAAAGTTGTACAATCACCATTAATATACAATGAAAACCCAAATTCAAACTTACAAATACAAAAGAATGGAGAAAAGCTTCATCTATACCCAAGAAGGAAGCTTAGCCTTCTATGGTTGGATGAGAGTTGTCATGGTTCTGCAGTCCTTCCATGTGCAAGACAAGGATCCCCAGAGAATAGAGAGAATAGAGAGAGGAGGCTAGGGTAAGTCTAAGCATACTAAAATAACTCAGAAAAGAGCACTTATATACTTAATAGCAATCCTACTAAAATAGAACTCTCAAAAAATAGCTCCAAAAACAATTAAAAATTGCGGGCACGACTCCCGGGGAGAAGCCTATCGATAGGAGTGAAAAGTTGGATGCCCAAAGCTGCTGTTTATCTATAGGTGGGTGCTCCTGCCTATCGATAGGCACCCCCTATCGATAGGTCATCGATAGGCTGTCTATCGATTATTTCAGATTTTCTCCTTTTGCTTCCTTTTTGCTTCCAAAAGCTTCCTAGAGCCATCCTATCATCCTTTTGAGTGTTTTTCCATCCAATTGACTCCGCTTTGAGATTTATCCGAAAGCAAATGCACAGAACCAACCTCGATCATGCTCAAAATGAAACTTCTATGAAGAGTTCCTATAAAAACAAGTTAAACATATCAAGTTCATGATTTATGGCTATCAAATAACAAAGTTCAAGTATAATCCACTAATAATTAGTCGAAAAGACTCAATAAATGCATTGATTGCAGAGCAATCAGGCCCCTTAATGCCGAATATATAACCATACATTCGGCTACAAACTGTCGAATACATGATAGTTTATATGGCACTATGTGGCCGAATATGAGACTTATTCATTCGAACTGTTATAGTCGAATGAAATGTATCATATTCGATTACAATAATTAGAATGAACAATTTTATATTCGACCAAGTGTCGAATGTAAGCTTATATAATTGGTATTTACAGGCCGAATACCAACTTTTAAAACCAAAAAACCATTTATCAAACAACACATTTATCCATTTACATGTTATCAAACAACACAGCCACCATCAGAACCCTAATCACAATCACAAAACTAATCCCAACCCTAATCACAATCACAAATGTAAACTATATCATCATTCACAGCAAAATACCAATCATATTCAAAAAATAAATCATACCAACGGTCGTTTCTTGTGGAGTTTCAATTACTAATATGAGAAAAAAACATGGAGTTTCATACCTGGTGCTTCTTGCCTCTTGCTAGTTCGTGTCTGCTGCTCGTGGCTGCACCTTGTGGCTCGTGGATGAAGTGCAATGGCCGCTCGTCGATAAAGGAGTGCAATGGCTGCTCGTGGGTTGCGAACTGTTTCAAGGTTTGTTTGTTGTTTGTTTTTGTTTTTTTTTCTTTTTTAATTCATTCAATGGAAAATTTGGGTTGGGTTGTATTTAAATATCTGTGTAGTATTTAGATTTATGGGTTTTTTTGGTATTTAAAAAAAAAAATTGGTTTAGAATTGGGTTGCCTATAAAAGGGGTGGGTTGAAGATAGAAAATGGTAAAAGTGACCACTTAATAAAATAAATGGTCTGTCTTCAGTAAAAAGGTGGACTGCAAATAGCCCCACCCTTTAGTATTACGCTGGACTACGATAAAGAAAAAATAAGCATCAAACACACATACGTATGTGTGTGTGTGTGTGTGTGTATTCAGTAATATTGCTGTTGTCAGGCCGACCTGATGCAATTTTGAGTTAGGTCGCCTCCATATGGCTAATTTTAAATGACATATTGTAAAACTGACTGTTGGATTAGATGCCCCTCTTCTGTATGTCATACTTTGCAAAAAATCATAGTGATCCGACGGCTGGTTTTTGAAAAAACTGGCGTTGAAAGAATGTTGATATTTTGAAGAACAAATAAATTGTATATTTTCACAATGACATTTTTCAAAAACCAACCATTGGATCACTATGATTTTTTGCAGGCATGACATACAAAAGAGGAGCGTCAAATCCAACAGTCAATTTTATGAACTAGTGTCTAAAATTAAGAATATTATAAAAACAAATTGGCAAGTTTGGGGCGGGCTATGGCCCTCCCTAGCCCAAACGTAGCTCCACCCCTATTTGGAAAGAAAAAAATGAAAAATTATATGAAATTATATGGGTTTTGGAGTTTCGGAAATGTGTTCATGGGTTTGAGAATTCTCTACTTTTAGTATTCTATGTATTTTGGGCATAATTGTGTTAGCTTCTTCCAAAATTACTCTTTGAGAATTATCTTTAATTTTACATTTTTTTTTTTAGTGTTATGTTCAACATATTTCTTTGGAATTGTATTCAAATTATGTTTTTGGATATTAAAATTTTCTTATCAGGAGTGGTTATGGCAAGAGTAGGGCTTCCTAACTTTTGCCACAATCACTTCTAGTATAAAAATTTTATCAACGATCTTATCATTTCTCAAGTTATCTAGAAATGATTATCATCTCATCTCTTTGATGAAGTAGAATTTTGAACACCAAAAGTGATTTTAAGAAAAATAATACAAAGAGCGCTTCTTATATTGTATGCATTAATTAATATGATTTTTAAACAAGTAAATTTACCTAATTTGTTTACACATAGTGGATGCATATATTGTTGTATATCTTCAAACAGATAAATTTATATAAACTATATTGTATGCATCAAATTTGATTTTCAAACAAGTAAATTTACATAACCCGAATACATGTGTTGGATATACATATTGCCAAACATCTTTAAACACGTAAATTTATATAAACTGTATTTTATGCATCTAATTTGATTTTCAATAAATCCAAAAGAAAAAAAAAATCCAATAATGCAACTCACTTTTAATACTCTTTGAGAATAAAAAAAAGAGGAGATTAATAATTCAAAATTTGAAATGAATGCAATTTTAAAAAATTCCTTAAAGAGTTCAATAATTAAATTTTTTTTTTTCATAAAGAGTCTTATATAGTTACAAACTTTAAAAGGAAATCACAATAAATGCAATCTTATCAAATAATGGCAAATATGTCAATATAAAAAAAAATATTGACTTTGAAATATTCTAAAGGATCTCACTGTAAATCTTAAATGGTGTCGGAATCTAAATTATAGGAAGATAGTGAATAATTTTTCCAAAAATCAACTATATTTTGGAATATCAAATTTGAGTACATGGTTTCTGTGATGGTCAAGTCTACGTTTAGTTAATATAAAACAAAAAAAGAAAAAAGCAAATAAAAGACGTGAAAGCAAATAGAACAAATCTTTGGGTAGAAGGGAACACGGATATATGCTCAGTATTGATCTGAATTTCTTTTATAAGTAAAGAAAGGCTTGTTTCCTATTAAAATTATATATCCATTTAGTTTAGAAAACTATTTGTCTATTGACTAATAAAAAATAGATAAAAAGCATTGTTTTAAAATCCGGACCGTTCATTGAATTGGAAAAGTTATCGGGTTAAGGGTCAATTGATTTAACTGTCGGATCAACCGGATTGAACCGTGATGTCATAAATTATTTATTTATTTATTAGAATAAAAGCTGTAAATGATTCAAAATATAATTTTTTAAAAATGTTTGTACAATCAATTCATATATTTGAATTTGAATTTATGTGCAGTCATCAAAATTGAAAATTGATAATTACTATTGATCAACCTTTATTATATATATTTTTTAAAATGCAAGATAAGAATATTGTATTATTAAATTAGGTGCTTGGATTTCTTTTTGCTATTTGGAATTTTTTTAGACTAATTTACCTTTTTAGCCTTCTTGGCTTTAAGAGATTTTTTTAAAAATTGAGACTATTTTAGTCATTTTAGCACCTAAAAAAAAAAAACACCGGTTTTCTAACCGGTTCAACCGCCGGGTTGACTGATTTTTGAATTAAATGAATATTTGTGGGTTAAACCAATTGGAGAGGGAATCGGTTTCCGGTTCAACCGGCTAGTCTGGTTCGGGGTTTGATAACATTGATAAAAAGATAAGAACGAGTATGCATCTTCTTATTAAACCCACAGCATATAAATATTAAATTTATTTTAATAAAATACTTGAAAAATGAGTACCAAAATAATTAAAGCAATATATATATATATTTATATATATTCCCTTTCATGTGAGGATTTCCTTATATGAGGACTGGGTCTTTTGGCCAATGTTAAATGGATATTTTGAAAATGAGTATTTTGAAAAACTGACCGTTGGCATTCTTCCTATATATGACAGACATGCCAAAAATTATTGTGATCGGACCACCGATTTCTAAAATACAGACTGTTAAGCATTACATAGGTATTTAATGAGGACTTTGACTAGTTGAACAGTGAAGTGAATTAAAACTACAATGTTTAGACATCAAAACGTTCCACCATACAGAAATGATTGAACAGTGAAGTGAATTAACACCCAAAAAGTTGCAATCAAATCATGGGACTTTGATATTGCAATGTTTTCAAACCTAAAGCATTGCAGACTCTGGTTGCATTTAAAATGAAAGGGAAAAATATGATGGGGTAAAAAAAAAAAGGGAACAAGAAAAGTTTAGGAGACCAGTAGAATAGCTAGAAAGAACCAGTTTTAAAAATAGTAAGAATATATTTAAGACACAAGAATCCCAATAACCTTTCAGAACCCAACACACATCTTTAGAGCCAGAATAAATACATGGGGTAAAATGAGATGCATTTCAAAACAGAGTGTGCCATCAAAATACAATGCGCCAGAGAAGAAAAATAAATCAGGATGAGGTAAATACAACTTGACATTCTTTTGATCTCCTTGGGAACATCAACAACAATTCTGTACTGATCTTCAATTCTTCTTCCTCAAGGCAATTGTAACGGCTTTCCTTGATGATCACCTTTTGCAAAACTTTCGCAGTCTTCAGAAAATACTCAACCACTTTCAGATCCTGCTTTCTGCCTAAGAAATCCCTAAATTCGATTGTCTTAAGGTGATGCAATAAACAATGTGGAACTCGCTCAAGTTTTCTCCACTCGAATTCTTTAATACCTTCAGTCTAAAGCAGAAAATAAATAAATAAATGAATTCAAAGCTGCTACTTCATTACCCGAACAACAGGAAGCCATATTTTCTCTATTTCAGCTGTAAAGTGATTGCAATCTGTTCAGACAAAATTGTGCATCAAATAAACTTACTGGGCATATGAGAAGAGATTCTAAATTGGGGGAGTTTTGAAGTAAGTCTGGCAGAAATTCCCATCCATGGTCCATGGAAAAGTAAAAACCAAGCCCCAAATGGGTCAGGTTAGGAAACATAGGCAGCCCATGATCAGTTGACAGAATAGCCTATATGCAGGATGAAAATAACAAAATCAAGCACGTAAGAGGTGACTAACCAAATCAAATACTAGCAAATTGATATATATA
>JAESVK010000335.1:3138011-3179770 GCA_017140935.1 Hamamelis virginiana | reverse complement strand
GTCCAATCTCATTCCCAAGCCAGGGACCTTGTTATTAATCTTCAAATAAATAGCTTCATCTGGCTGCACTCGAATAACAAGCTCATTTGTTGCTCGATGAAGATCTGTACCACAGTTCCGGTTGTACAAATTACCGGGCACATGCCTAAACTGTACCCTAATTTCAGTACTGAAAAAAAGAAAAAAAATTTAATTAAAAGTATGAATCTAATGATTTAACCAGGATCTCTACCTTAATTCTACAAACCTTTTATTATGCAGTGCTTTCCCAGCTTTCATTAGAAAAGGCACTCCATCCCATCTTGCATTATTTATAAAGAGTGCAGCTGCTGCAAATGTTGGAGTTAAGCTATCTTTGGGTACAGTCTTGTCATCAGTGTAAGCTGGGTAAGTGACTCCTCCTTTTGTGTGACTCTTGTACTGCCCGATAACCACATTTTCAAGTAGCAAGGGCTTCATCGAACGTAGAACTTTGACCTACCACAAAGCAAGCAATTTAATCGAAACAAAGTAAGAAAGCTAACATATTAAAATAGCCTGCTTAAAATAGCCTGCTTCGGTTTTTAGAAAAGAAACCTTTTCATTTCTGATATCTTCTGCATCCAAACTGACAGGGGTTTCCATGGCAAAGATGGCTAGTATTTGAAGCAAATGGTTCTGCATTATATCCCTTATTATTCCATAATTATCAAAGTACCTGGAATAGAAGGAGACAAATCATGAGCTCTTAAGACAGATTGTTAGATTGGAACTAACTCATATCTGAGAAAGATAAAAATACCCTCCGCGTCCTTCAGTGCCAAAATCTTCAGAGAATATCAATTGTACATTTCTTATATACTGTCTTGACCATAATGGTTCAAAAATGAGGTTGGAGAAGCGAAGAACGGATAGGTTTTCCACAAGCTCCTTTCCCAGATAATGGTCTATCCTGTAGGGAGAAGAAAAGAAAAAAAAAAGCCCGTTTGATCAGATTATAATCCATTTTCTTACCATAAAAAGAACCAAACCCAGTCAGAACTCCACCTGAAAATCTGATCCTCCTCTAAGTACTGCTTAAGGCTTCTTGTCAAAGCAGCTGAGGATTCTGAATCCCGACCGAAGGGCTTCTCCACAATGACTCTAGTCCAACCACTTGCAGAAGAAGCAGACAAGCTTGCACATTGTACAGCATTTATGAAAATATTTGGAAGGATTGATAGATAAAAAAGGCGATTAGATATCCTCCCAGCCTACAAAGCCAGTTTGTCATTATCAAACTAGATGGAAAGAGACAGATTCTTATGATGTGAGGGGAAAAAAAAAGGCAGTAGACTGATTTTCATGTGAATAAGAACATAAATAAAGCCCCTTCATCATATATCGACCTTCAAGGAGTGAAACATGTTATATTACCCAGCTAAGGATTCAATTTTCTCATACATTTAGCAAGTTCTACACTCATCCATAAATGTGCACGTCAAAAGAATATTGAACCCAAAGCATCATCAACATATTGAAGTCTTAACATTCAACTAACACACACTTTAGTTTATTAAATTAAAGCCAGTAATAATTGTATCACACAGCAAGCCATAAAGTACTATATTTTGGCACAAAACAGAAAGGATCAGCATGTTGTTATTTCTATAAGGTAAAATGTCCCAGGTAACGCTGTATCATTTAGCTTAGCTAACTGAACCACACGCATACCTCATTCTCCCTTAGCTTCTTGTCTAGCTCTGCAAAATTATCCTCAAAATCATACTGACCAGAATGGTAGAAACATCTTTTAAAGAATTGGTCCATCTTTTCACCACAGTTCTCCCTGAAAGAGGGGGGAAAAAAGGACAATATATCATGACCCATGATAAAGTTGGGCAACTTGCAATCTTCCATGAGTGATAAAACACCCAGCAATATCCAAGTAAGAAATAGTACACAACATACTGCCAGCATCCTCTAAAGAGACTGAAAACATTGCATACCAAATAAACCTCAGACCATGAACAAAAGATGGAACTAGATTCACCTCTTATCAATTCTGCATGTAAGGGTCCTGCTGACCATGTTTCTAAGTTCTGCATCAGTCATCTTGCTCCGGGCATAACCGTACACAGTAAAATGCTGCAACCAGAAACCCATACATTTTTCATTCATATTCCATTATAAAATAGAAGAGCACAGCAATTTTAAGCTGACATATACTACAATCAAACTTTCGAATTAAAAGAAAAAGGAAACAAAATAATCAGAATCAAACCTCAGGGAGACAATCCTCATAGTAAAGTGCAAATAGTGCAGGAAATATCTTCTTCTTGGCAAGGTCCCCAGAGGCTCCCACCACTGTAATACTGACAGTGGACTTATCTTCATTAAAATCAAAACTAGCTGCATCTTTACATTCCTCTGAAGATGTCACTGACAACAACCCATCTTTCAATTTCTTCAAAGGAGTTTCATTTTCTACAGGGGTTACTTTTGTGGCTACTGCACCTGTACCCAAACGCCATTTGTATAAGAAGAAGATCCTAACTCCAAAAAGGGCAAAGATAATTCCCATGAACATCATACAGAAATACAACAAATAAGAATTGTACCAAGCATGTAAAGTTTCAGGGAAAATGTGTAAGCAACTGGATTTTTTACATTGAGCAGCATAGCAATGAATTCAGCAAAAATTCTATAACCCTCTGTTTGGCTATTGAGAAAACTGAGGGAAAAAGATAAAAGTCTAAATCTTAACATTTATACTGTTCTGGTTTCTTTAAAATAAATGAAAAACTTACCTCAACTAAAAAAAAAAACTAATCTTAAGCTCAATAGAGTAGAGGCTTATGAAAATTTAGGTCCCAAATTATGAAAAATTAATGCTACAAATATTCCCTTTCCTATTCCACATTTTCTCAGAACCTTAGCTTAGGGGAAAACAACAGACCCCATAATATTCGGATAAAATGTATGTGTCTGTGTGTATAAGAAAGAAGAAGAAGTAAGAAAAAAGGGGCAAAATGTAAAAAATAAAAAAGTACTGAAGGCCCATGAATGAGAGCGACAATATGCATCAGCATAACCAACCACCAAAATAAAAAATCCAACCAAAATTTATGAGGAATAAAGGGATTCAAACAAACGCGAGAAATAATCGGTGCAGCACATACGAACATAAACAAATTTATACAGATGATAAACATATGAACATGAACAAATTAACCAACCCAGTTCGAAATAAAATAAAATTAAAAAAAAAAATCTAAAAGAATGAGAAAAATATAAATCGAAACAAGAAGGGAACAGAGCTCACCATCTTGCATGCGAACCACATTAGAATACGGCTTTTCCTGAGACAGCATCGAAACCTTATTCTTGAGAAATCGCTTTGGAATCGAAGAAACCGTTAAGCGTTGATGATGCCGAGACGAAGAAGCCGAATAAGATGATGATGATGTTGAAGAATATGCACGACAATGTGTTGAAGAAAGACTCGCCATCTCTCTCTCTCTTTCTCTCTGAGAAATCAAATAGATTAAAGTGGAGGCGATGGGTAAAGGGGAAGGGAGGATTTACAGATTATTGAAGAAAGGAGAAATCAAATTAGGACAACTTCGGAAATATCGAGGGGTTAGGCCCTTGTGATTCCCGAAAGGCAGCTTGGCTTTCTTTGCCAACGAATCAACAATGTTCGGAGAGAGAGAGAGAGAGAGAGAGAGACAAATTGAAATTTGATTACCTTACTTTAAATATGTTTAATACAGCCATAGTGGCCATTAATTTTCTTATGAGGTCCTCCTTATATAAATTTATGGAATAACGTGATTTTTTACTAATGTAAAATGCGTATTTTGAAAAACCAACCCGTTGGATTCAATATTCTTCTTATGCATGTCATACATGCAAAAAATTACAGTGATCTGATGGTTGGATTTTAAAATAAAAATTATGAAAACCTATGACTGTATCTAACAGTGAAAATTTTTACAGTTATTTATAGTCAGTATTTTAGAAACTTACCGTCCGATCATAGTAATTTTTGGCATTCATGACATTCATAAAAAGAATATTTAATCCAGCGGTCAATTTTTCAAAATTTTCATTTTACATTTAACCAAAAGTCATATCCTTATATAAACTTATATAAGGATGCCCTCATTGAAAACAACAAAAATTGCACTTGGTTAGCGTAAGCTAGACTAGTAACGTGACCGACCAATTTTGTTCGTTGCTGTGATCTGGCCCGTCCAAATATTCTCTGTTTTATTTTCATTTTGTTGATTTGTAAAATTGACTTAGGCATGGAACATTAATACATCATATATCGCTATTACTGTATGAGTAGAAAGTTTTTTTATGGATACTTACACATAAGTTTAAGTTTATGTGAGAATTGTGAATTTTTAGCCACAAGTAATTTAAGGAATCGAATGTTGAATAAAATATTTTACGTAAACTGTCATAATTTATCATTTTATCATGATTTATATTTTAAAAACCAACCTTTAAATTATTGTATTTATGTTTGTATGCATGACAGGCATAAAAATTAAAAAAAAAAAAAGTATTTGATCCAACAATATGTTTTTCAAAATATATATTCTATATATTAACTAAAAATTCAAATTCTTACATAAACTTATATATTTAGGTACTTATAAAAATACATCCCAAGGTAATTGCTTTTTTTTTTTTTTTTTTTTTTTAATTGTTTTAAAAAAAAAAATTTTTCAAGTTAATGTAACATGATTTGATTTTTTTTTTTCCTACACAGGCTAATAATCTAGACTAATGGCTAACCAAGAAAGTTTGGCTAGTTTCGAACTTGGAATGTTTGGATTTACAGCTCATCCCTCTGCCGTCAGGCCAACTCTTATTAGTTACCATATATCTTTTTCGATTTTTTTTTTTTTGTTTATTTGTAATTTTAAACTAGGCATGGGAATATTAATTCATTATACATGGCTATTATGGTATGAGTATAAATTTTTTAACCCTACGTGTAAGTTTATGTGAGGATCTAGAGTTTTAGCTAATGTGGGATAAGTACTTTGAAAAATCTATTGTTTGATAAAATATTTTCTTATGCATGTCATGCATGCCAAAAATGGTTGATTTCTAAAATATTGATGGTAAAAAAAATTGTGGAAATATTCGATGGTGATAACTGTCACAAATTTTCATAGTTTGTATTTTAGAAACCGGCCGTTATATCACTATATTTTGAAAAATACTAAATAGACCAAACTTTTTAAACCAAATAATATGACAGAATGATAGAACATTTACTTTTGTGTATTTCAAAAATGCACGAAAGTAGACGTTCTCTCTAGCTATCATGCCAGTTGGTTCAAAAAATTTGGTCCGTTAAGCATTACTCATATTTTTTTTTATACCTGCATGATAGACATAAAAAGTATATTTAATTCGACGATCAATTTTTTAAAATATTTATCCCATATTGATTACAAAATCAAATCCTTTCATAAACATTTATGTTATATGTTTATGTACTCATAGAACTCAAAGGCACGAGCATAGCTTATTTTTAAATATTTTTCCTAATTTTTTATTCAATTATTGTAACAAAATTTGATTTGATATGACTTCTAATATAAATTATCATTATCAATATTTTTATAAGCTAGATTCCTAAAGATATTTTCAATATTTTTTATATACAACTATGGTGATAGCTTAACATGAGCTGGGGACACGTGACGTGGTGGCAGAGCAACATGATCTTGTGCGTCTAATTATTCTATTTATCAAATTTATCAAATCCCCTTTTCGATTTCCTTTTTGTTTATTTGTAATTTTTAGCCAGTCATGGAACATTAATACATTGTATATGGCTATTACGGTATGTATTCTATGGGTGTACACATAAGGTTTTTGAGAGGATGTGAGTTTTTAGTTTACGTGGGATAAATATTTTAAAAAATTGACTGATAAATAAAATATTGTTCGTATGCATGTCATGCATGTTAAAAATTATAGCGATATAACGGTCGATTTATAAAGTATAGCTAGATTGTAAAAAAGTGTGACAATCTCTAACGATAAAAATTGTCACAATTTTTCATAGTTTGTATTTTAGAAACTGATCGTCGGATCAATTCACTTTTTTTGGCGCGCAAAACAGGCTTTCGGATTTGCTGGTGAGCATGCCTTTGATCGCTAGGTAGTGAGCGGCCCTTTGATGGGCGACATGGAGGCTCACAAGATATTTAATGGCTGGAATGCAAAATGCGCCCTTGCAAGGTCGTTTGGGCTAAACATCCAGCAGCAGCAGCCATTAACACACATCCGTTAACCCCTCCCAAAATTTTTGAAAAACTTGAGATTCAAAAAATTTTGAAATCCTGCCCAATCACACTAAATATGTTCATATAAATTCCATCTCTCACCCTTATTTCTAAATTTCTCCTTCATCTCTAAATTTCTTGTTCCATTTCTCTCCTACCCAACAAAATATCTTGCCATCCCATGTATATATATATATACAATGTTGACATAGAACAACCTAACATCCTCAAGGGATGACGGATCACCGATAGAGATGAGTGGTGTCCAATATACAATGCAAAATTTGGCAGAAAAAGCAGAAAAATTGTCCATAAGAAACGATTCAATGACTTGCTTTCCATGACAAATCTTGTAATTTATATAATCGGACTTGTAATTCTCAAAAAGCCCCTGCCTTTGTAAACCACAAACCCTCCGAATCCCCATTCCTAGCCTTTTTATTCTTCTGCTTCGATGGAGAGTTGTTCTTCGTTGCCTTTTTCCCCTTTTGACTGGTCGACATCATTTAGGTTCTGCAAAATCTAGGGTTTTTGCGGTTATAACTTGATTTCTAATAGTGGATGGATTTTAATGGGCAAAAATCCAAGCTTTTGGCCAGGGAATACGAATGGAAGCAAGGATTTTGGGGGTTACATCTTTTCTACAACAAAGAAGAAAGGAAAGGGATTAGTTAACTATCTTGCCTCCAAACGCGCACTTATATACCTGCCATCAAATAGTCGACTATATTCAAAGTGCAATCGACTACATAGAAAATTAGCTCTAGGAACAAATAGTTGACTATTGTCAATGTAAAGTCAACTATCCGAAAACACCCATACCCCTCTTATATAAACTTATAATTATAAATATAAACATATAATTTACTAAACCAACACATAAATAGTCGACTAATTCAATATTAACAGTCGACTACTTCAATAGCCAATCCAACACTGTCTGTAAATGACCATGTGTATTTTCTCATAAACACTGTTTTTCCTTTTTTTTTTTTTTTTTTTTTATCAATTTCCCAAGAACTCATAAATATACTTTACAAAATATTCCCCTCGTTTGTGATTGCTCTGCAATCAATGCAATTATTTGGTCTTTTTGACTATATTCTGATATATTATGCTTGGACTTTGTTATTTGTTAGACGTAAATCGCAAATCTAATGCTATTATCTTGTTTTGTAGGAATTCTCCATAAAATGACATTTTTAGCATGATCGGGGTTGGTTCTGTGCATTTGCTTTCTGATGAAGCTCAAAGCGGAGTCAAATGGATGGAAGAATCATCAAAGGAATGCTAGGAGCTTCGTTGGAGGTGGATTTAATGTGCCAAAGTTGATATAAAAGTGTTAGAAGGCATTTGGAGACTTTTGGAGTTATGCAGTTTTTTGCCGACGAAAACTTCCGACTTCAAATGGTCATATCTCCCTCATCCGGACTCCGATTTCGACGTATAACCTATCGTTAGAAAGCTTGGGAAGTCTATTTTCAGAATTAGGGAGCCTCATGGTCAAATTCAATTTTTAGGATTGTCGATCGATAGCATGTCTATCGATAGACAGAACCTGTATTTTTGAAAATTGCCCCTATCGATAGGCTATCCCTTGCCTATCGATATGAGCCTCCTCAGGAGCCTTGCACACGATTTTTAGCAGCTTTTAATGATATTTTTTTAGAGTTTATATTTAGTAAGTCTCTGTACACTATAAATACATTCTTTTTAGGTTTATTTAGGTCAGCTAGACTTAACCTAGCCTCTTTCTCTCTTCTATCTCCATTCTCTCTCTTCTCTCTTGGGATTTTTGGTTTGCACATGGGAGGAATGAAGAACGGTGACAATTCTCCTCCAACCATGGACGGCTAAGCTTCCTTCTTGGGTATAGATGAAACTTTTCTCCATTCTTTTGTATTTGTAAGTTTGGATTTGGGTTTTCATTGTATATTAATGGTGATTGTACAACTTTATGGATGTTTCTTTCATGCAACTCAGTTTTAAATGATTTTATTCATCAACATAGTTGTTTTCTGTGATTTCAAATATGTTTGTTGTGCAATAGTGCTTATCGAATGTGTGTATGTGAAGCTAGATGGTTCATGCTCTACTTGGATGGATTGTGCATTCTCGTTTGACAGTCCATGCCTTAAAGGGATGAACCATGCTAGATTCATCTATACATAATTATTATTAATGATTTATTCTTGTAGTTTAGATCATTATTACCATGAATATACACGAACCCTAATCAAACTTATGAATGCGATTGATGTGAGTTAAGTGGATTCGAAACCCAAGACTTTTTATCATTTATTTTATATTCTTTAGTTTAAGCAAACAACCACTCTCAAATCAAAGATTGTTTCTTAACTAAAATTAATCTCACTTTAATTTCTCATAACTCAGCCTTTAGTCCCTGTGGATCGACACCCATGCGACAACCATATTTTCAACGAATTGAGGTTACTAGCACGAGTAGTTTTATAAATTTAAATATTGATCACAAACAAGGAAATAACCTCCCTTGTTTGGGCCGATCAGTTTGTAAATAGATCTCACCAAAATTAGTATTTCCATAGATTAAAAATAAACATAAATCAATGGCTTACCATTAGAAATAGAAATGAATGAGTACTAGAATGTTAGTGAAGAGAGAGATTGATAGAGATATTGAAATGTGTAGCTATGATGCTAAAGAGATAAATATATAAATTAAAATCTTGCAATGAAGTTTTGTGATAAAAGAAAAAGAACAAGATTGTGTGTAGTAGAAACACTAAATCCGAGTCGTTGGATGAGCGAGAGAGAATAAATTTGGGTTATGAGGAGTAAGGAGAGAGAGAGAAAAAAAAAAGAAAAAGAAATTTGGGTCAAAAGGAGAGAGACAGTACTTTGGGCTTTAAGAGAGAAAATGGTCAGATTTTTGGGGGGAAGAGGAGAGAGAGTCAAAGGTTTGGCGTGAACCCAAAATTTGGGTTCTCTCTCACATCAGTAATGTAAACCCAATTACCGTTAGTGGCCGTTTGCCCAAAACGACAGCCTTGATCCGCATTTTCCGTGCCAACCCTTAGATCTACCCCTAAGCCTCTATGTCGCCCATCCAAGGGTTGTTCACTACCTAGTGATTGAAGGCATGCTCACCAGCAAATTCGAACGCCCAAAACAGACATAGAAAGAATATTTAATCAAACTTCGATTTTTAAAACTATCTCTCTTATATTTTCTAAAATCTCAAGTCCTCACATAAGCTTGTATGTGCACATACCCATAAGAAAATAACTCAAGGTATGAGTATTGGATTCATTTTTTTTTTTTTTTATTGGATTCATTTTCTTTTAATGCTTTTCATTATTTTTTGTTCAAATTAATGTAACATGATTTGATCGGTCTATACCCTCATTATATGAACCAAACCAATCACCTCGGTTTAAGGAAAAATAAAAGCCATTAGGGACCGTGGCACTCATGATAACCAACCAAAATAATCAACGGTTTTGATAGACGCTAATTTGGAAAAAAAAAAAAATTTGTCACCCAAAAAAATTATGTCGCTGCTAACTCCTATGTTCTCTCTCTTTTCAACTACTAGCAATACAGAACTTGTTATGCACGAAATAATTTGAAAATTGTGTCACCCAAAATCAACTACTAGCAATTTTCAAATAAAAACTTGGTATGCATGAAGTAATTAACACTACCAAGTACCAATTTCCAAAATAAGTTCCAATTGGGCTAATTCATACAACTACAATCAAACAGGCATGCATTATGCAAATAGTATGGGTGTACATCGGCCAGTTTGATCGGTCTATACCCTCATTATATGAACCAAACCAATCACATCGGTTTGAGGAAAATGAAAACCATTAGGAACTGTGACACTCATTAAAACCAACCAAATAGGGCGATCTGGTTTGGTTTTGGTCGGTTCAACCGGTCTCGTTCGTTTCTTGAACACCCCTAGAGAGAGACCGTGTCTGATGAGAGTGCTTTTTTTTTTTTGAAATCCGCATAAAAAACCTAGCAAATCTGACTCGTTGGTTAAATCAAACGGCTGTAAGCAAACAACTGGATGCCTGTTATATTTGGCCGGCCGTAATATAGCAAATCTATAAATGTATAAAATATATTTTGATCATATGATCTTGACCGTTTGATCGTAATTAAACTTATAATATTAAACTATATATTTTAATACATAAGAATGATTAAAAAAATAATAAATAATAAATAAAGAAATTGAAGAAAATTAATTTGGATGTATTATTAAAGAAAATAAAAATTTTAAAATAACACAAAAAATGTAAAAAGTACATTGTAATCAATTTTTTAAATAAAAAATAATTAAGAAGAGGGGGAAAAAGTAGATGAGACCCACAATTAAAAAAATAATAATAATTATGGAAAGTGAAAGGAAACTTAAATGGGACCCATACCAGTAAAGAATTTTGAAATTCTAAACTTTAATTAATTAGTTGGACCAATGATATAATGTCATATCAATTTGAAATTGGGCCAAAACCAATTGGGATAAAAAAGAAGAGAGAATTAAGGAGATAAGAGAATGAAGGAGGGAAAAAATTCTATGATCGCCGCATCAGTGTAAAGCTCTTAATAGAATAGATAGATACAGTCCCGATCTAGTTAACATATGCTTAATTATTTATCTTATGTAAGCATGAATTTATCTAATAAATAATTGTATGATACATATTTAGAAAACATGATCGTTGGATTAAATATTCTGCTTATGGATGTCATGCATGCCAAAAATCATGGTGATTCAAAGTAAACATCTTAAAATATAGATTGGAAAAAATATTTAATCACTGAAAACTGTCATTGTTTTTCTCAGCGACATTTCTAAAAAATTGACTGTTAGATCACTGTGATTTTTGGCATGCATGACATACATAAGTATAATATATAATCCAACGGACACTTTTTCAAAATATGTAACCCACAATTATCTACAAGTTTTATGCTTACATAAACTTATATAAATATATGCTGACTATATCATTTTTGTATATATATATATATAAAAGGAAGTCCTCATAAGAAAATTACTCTATATATATATATATATATATATATATATATATATATATATATATTAGTCAGGTTCCCTTGACACATAGTTTTTACTCTTAATTTGACATGTGGCTCACAAAACTCAACATGCAATAGTTATTTTGAGAAACTGACAGTTGGATTTTATGTTTTATTTATACACATCATATATACCAAAAATTATATTAATCTAACGGCTACTTTTTCAAAAATATCACAATTTTAAAATAAACTATAAAAAAACTGTATGAAACTGTCACAGTTGGTTTTCTAAAAAACCAACCGTTAGAACAATGTGACTTTTAGCATACATAATGTATATAAGCAGAATATCTAATCAACAGTTAGTTTCTCAAAATATTTATATCACGCTGGGTTTTGCAAACTGCATGTCAAATTAGAAGTAAAAACTATGTGTCAAAGTGTTCCGATGACACATGGTTCTCACCCATGGTTTGATACATGATTTGCAAAACCCGATGTGGAATAAGTATTTCGAGAAATGAACAGTTGAATTAGACGTTCTGCTTATACACATTATGTATACCAAAAATCACATTGATCCAACGGCAACATTTTCAAAATACCACAATTTTGAAATAAACTGAACAAGATAGAAAGAATGAACTTTTTGGTTCAAATTAATGTAACATGATTTGATATTGTGGCACTAATATCTCATTTGATACCACTTCTAATATAAAATTATCATTACCATGTTATAAAGATTAGAAAGAATCAACTTGATTTGATTCAATTTTTAAAACTTTTAATTATATAAACCCTAATATAACCTCTTTATCCTAGAAAGATAACTTGATTAGGACCATCTTAACAACCCTAATGTTAAACTTTTATATAAACCCTAATGTTATAAAGATTACAATTTAAAAAAAAAAAAAACTATATCGTAGCTATATATACTGCATATGTTAGTGATGATGACCAACCCTCGGAGAGAGCTCCATTAAAGTTTAAAGTTGTTGGGATGCCCCCATCGATTCAGTTTCAATATTTATTTAACTCACATGACCATTCCACTTAAAAATACGTATAAAAAATTAACAAATTATTTATTTACGTTACTTGTGAAAAATCCATATCAGGCCAGCTGATATGGATGCATCGATCTGGTTAAAAATAGTCCAAAAATATTAACAAATTATTTTTAAAAAAAAATTATCTAAATGTCTCTAAGTTTAGAGCTTTGTACCATGAATACTAATTTTATACCACGAAATTCATGAGATTTTCAAAGTCTTATTTAATATGTTGAAAAAAAAATTGGACCTAGTGATATAAAACGCTTCTGTTATGGACATATAGCTATTTAACCCTTATTTTTAGTGAAAATATAAACAAATTATCCATAAAAGTTGGATCAAAATTTGAAATTTTGGGCACCTAACCACCCTAGCTCGAAGATGGACCCCAATAGAGCTTGAAAGAGTTGGAATGACCCACCAATTCAGTTTCAAGTTTTAAATGGGAGCAAGAATTTCCGGGAACATTTGGAACATTTTGTTTCTTAGCAGAAGAGCCGTTTTCAAGTAGTGTTCGATCGATTACGTATTAATCAATATTCGATTGATTGGTTTGAGGTTATCGACAAAAAAGATTTGTTTAAGTCACTTCAATTTTTTTTTTGTCCAAGCTACTTCTTTTTTTGTCTAACTCACTTCCTTTTTTCTTTGTGAGTTTCGGGAATATCTCCATTCACTGGTCCAAGATCCACATCTATGAATTGAAAGGTTCGAAAAATCAACTCTACAATAAGTTGTTAGAATCAATAGATTTTTAAATCGTTCATTTGAAAAAAATTAACAAATTAATCATTTTACTTAAAAATAAAAAATTAATATAAAAGTGTCACTACTTAAAAATAAAAATAAAAAAATTGAACAAATTATTTTACTACATTACGTGTGAAATTGTAAATAAATTGGAAACTCGTGGTATTGCAAGCCCCACTCGTGGATGAATGTGGACGGTAAATTGGGCTGTTTGAGTTGTGGGCGCGGTGGCTGAGTCTAAGCCTTTTAATATTTAATTAAATATAAATAAATAAATAAGTATAGCATCAATCCTTCAAGGGGCCACAAATTAATGAAAGTGAGCTCAACATGACCCTCAAGAGTCAAGAGCCAATTTTCATGATCACCCAAGGGCCAAGGTCATTTTACATTTCAATCTTACACATCATTTTAAAACGACCTATTGTTATAAAATCTAATACTTTAGATTTAATGGTATAAAATTTTTATCTTAAGGAAATATGGACATATAATTATTTTTTAAAGCATCAGTAGGAAATTTGAAAAAAAAAAAAAAAAAAAAGGAAAAAAAAGAAAGAAAGAGAGAAAATGTTACTGTGAAAATTATTATAAAATCTGATTGTTGGATCATTATGATTTTTGGTATGTATGACTTACATAAATATGATATCTAATCCAATGGTCGGTTTATCAAAATACCAATTCCTTTAAGTTTTTTATTAGTATTTAGATTTTTTAGATATAAATAAATAGTAATAATAGTGTAAAAACTAAAAAGAAGATAACAAGTTATGCTTAATTAATTTTTATTGCCACGACCTTTATTAAAGCTGTGGTTAATTATAAGAAATTGGTCTGAATTAAGTGCATACTTAAATTTTTTCATATATGCGGTTATGCACTATCACGGTTGTCACAAAAGTAAATCATTAATTTTTATTTTCTAAAATTTTATTTCATTTAGAAAAAAAAAAAATAATAAAATGAAGGATCGTGGTCTAATCCGATCCGATCCAAATTGAATTCGGATTGGTCCAAATCTGATCCGAATTCAATTAGCATTGGACATGGCCCTAAAAAGCCTAATCTGAATTAGATTAGATCGGATTGGTCCTCATTTTCCCCAAATCCGATCTAAGTTGCACTCCTAGAATTAACACTTCTCAATGAGAAGCACCTATATCATTTATTCATTTTCATAATTACACTTTGAAGTAATTGGTATATATATATATATATATATATATATATAATCAATCCCGATTCTATTAGCATATGCATGAAACTAATAGATAATTGTCGGATACATAATTTGAAAAACTGACCGTTGGATAGATATTCTTTGTAAAGATGTCATGTATGCCAAAAATCACGATGATCCAATGCCAACATTTCAGACTATAGATTATAAAAAATTGTAACTGCTGAAAACAGTTACAATTTTTCTACTAGCTAACCGTTGGATTACTGTGATTTTTAGCATGCATGACATGCATAAGTATAGTATCTAATCCAACGGTCATTTGTTCAAAGTATGTATTATACAATTATCTACTAACTTTATGCTTACTTTAATATATGCTACAAGATCATTTCAATAGATATAATATATCATTTTTCCCAAAGAATAATTTCCTTTGAATGGATGGAACTTAACACTCAGTTCAAAACTTTTGAGTAAAAATAAAGGCCAAGAGAAGTGAAATAGGGAAATGCTGGAAAATATCATTGTGCGATTCAAGTTTCAATGGAGGTCCAAATCCTCGGTGGATGATGATTTTGCTGATTATTATTGGGCCCAAAAATCACTGGCCCAAAGGGGACTTGGTCATGGGTTGAATGTAGGGCTGCAAACGAGCCGAGCCAAACCGAGTTTTGAGTTGTTCGATCAAGCTTGACTTGGTCAAAATCTTGATTATTTAAGTTTGAGCCGAACTCGAGTCTAAGTTAAACGAGCCGAACTTTGGTATGTCTAAGCTTGCTTGTTTATTATCGAGCTTATTCGCGAGCTATTCACGAACAGTTTGATTAATTTGCAACCTTAAATTACAATAAGAGAAAGTTAAAAATTAATGTAGAAATCTTAAAAAATAACTTCTATTATATTAAAAAATAATAATTAATTATTATCATTAAATTAAGAGAACTGAAATAAATTAGCTGCTATTAATCAATAAAATTTTATTTTATTTTTTAAAAAATATAATAAAATTTAAATCCACATTATTCCCTCAATAAGATTTAAATATAGTTCTCATGTGCATCTGAATTAACCTAAACTGAAGAAACATTTGTGTGAGGCCCACATACACCTCTAACTTATCGTGCCCAACCTCTTCTTGCTTCTTGCTTGATCATTGTGGTATCTCTTCAATCCTAAGGAAGGAATATCAGCGAATATGCGGTCAAACAACACATAGTGGGCAACCCAACATTTTTAATATAGTTCCCATGCTTTTGGGTCCAGTTTTCTTTGGCGGCACAAAATATCTCCATCACCATGAGTGTATATTGTTTATTAAACACAATCTCTAAAAGAGATTTTTGGTTATGATATATATATATATATATATATATATATATTTTCTGAATTATTGGTCGATTTCACATCGGTCTCTTGTAGTTTCGATTGCAAAAAAATGTATCTCCTAAACTATTTAATTGTAGAAAAAATTTTAAAAACTTGTTTCAATATATGTAGTACAAAACTGAAATGTTGTCTAGCTGCTTAAATAACGGAGACTATATCTATGCCCCACGTGGCATTCTAATTGGAGCCTCTGTGTATCCTATCTGGCTTGAAAGACTTATTTTCCGTCCAAACCATTCATATGACTCTCATGTGACTAAATAAAGGTTTCATTAATTTTGGGTTAAAGCTAATGGATTAGAATAAATCATAACATTTTCTAGGGCAAATTAATGCAGGAGTGCTTGAAATCTTAACATTTACAAGGTTAAGGAAGAAAAAGTTGAAAGTATCTATGCACTACTGCGTTAATCTGTCCTAAAAAATATTAAGATTGTAATTTTGTCCTACAATGAAGCAAGTTTTTAAAAATTTGTCCTAAATTGATCAAATCAAAATTTTAGGTCCTTCTCGAATTGAAATTACCCTCAAAGTTCAACTTTGCTTTACATTTCTGAGAACCATGTAGAGTTTCAATGGCTAGACCAATCATTAAAAATATAATTGTCACATAATGCTAAATCAGGTCTCGTGTAAAATCATATTTATATTTATATATAATAATTATATAAGCTATTACTTACTTATATATCCAGCCAGCATATATCCCGAATATGCTGGACTTTTGAGAGTTAATTTCAAACCACTTCTCTAATTATAAAATAAAATGAAAGTATATTTTATATCTTTTCTTTTTCATATATATATATATATAAACTAATTACAATATCTCAAGCCTATTTTTGTTGCAGTGCAAATCTGATTATCTCATGGTACTACACACGTGCATTTTGTACTTGTCTAGATTATTTTAAATATGATAATAATCGAAGTGATACTATACATCATTATAAGAAATTGTACAAATATCATTAGGTAGTTTTGGAAAGTCATCAATAGGTACGTAGTTTTGATAATATAATTCACAATTTTTCTTTTCGTGTAATGATATCTTATAACAATGTATAGCATTTTTCTATCCATCGGCTTTGTATATCACACGTATCGTCCTTCTATTAAGCATTGCATTACTTTTACGGTATATTTTCTTTATGAACTACTCCCTCTGTCTTACAAAGATAGGCTTTTTTTCTTTTTTTAGCTATTCTAAAACGATAGTCCATTTTGAAAAGTCAAATTATATTTCTTTTAATATTTCTATATTACCCTTTATTATTCCAATAATGTATTGACATGATACCAAATCTAATCGTAGAAAAATGATAATTTTGGAAATAAAATGTAAAAAAATTACAAATCAATGCATTAATAAATTTTCTTAATATGCGTGTTTTTCCGGAAGAGACCTATTTTTATGATCGAGACAGAAGGATAATAACTTTTCTTTCATCCAATGATAATTCAACTTGAAATTCAAATGTTCCAAACATCTATCTCTACAAACTTACAAAGCTCTTCTTAAGTACACAGAAAGCTTTTTCTTTTTTCAAGTTAATTGTTTGCTTACAACTATATATAATACAACCAATAAATATGCTTCTATTTCCTTCTTTTTTCTTTTTTCTTTTTTCTTTTTTGTCAATCATTTATGCTGATCATTGAGTTCCTCTTTTTTTTTTTTTTGGGAGAAGATAATTGAGTTCATAAAATCATGCATTATACTACAAACTAATAAATGATTTAGCTTCAAGCCACCTTTGTTTGTTAACCCTTGCAATGAACTCTTCCACTCTTTTGTTCAGTTCCTCAACTGGCAATCCACTCTCTTCTTCTCCATCTCTTTCCTTTTCATCATCTCCTTCTCCTTCTCCTTCTCCTTCTCCTTCTTCTTCTTCTTTTTCTTCTTCTTCTTCTTCTCCTTCTTCTTTCTTTTCTTCTTCTTCCTCCTTTCCTTTCTCTTCTTTAACTTCTTCAACCCTATTCACACTCTCCTCAATCAAATTCTTCTCCTCTTTCTTCTCTTTAAGAGTAGAACTACTTGAGAGTAGTACTACTCCTCTATGACTTTGACTCCTCTCAACATACTCGTCATAAATCTCCGAAACTGGAGATTGAGAGCTTGAAAATTTTGACTCTCCAATTAGGAAGATGACAATGGCATTGCCAACTATGAACAAGCACTTGGAGTTGAAGAAAAAAGAAGAAACATTTGGGAGAGAGATAAAGAGGAAGTGGTTCATGGAAGAACATAGAGAAGGAAACCAATATGGGTAGAAACAAAATAAACTGCATGTCAATACAGTGAATGAATAAAGCAAAAGATTGTTAAGAAACTGACTCTTATTGCAATTGTACTTGTTCATGGCTTGAAGCTTTTCTTCTCTGATTGGATCCATTGTTGAAAGTGGGGTAAATTTAGAGGGAATTGAAGTAAGGAGAAACTTTGAGGACTTAAAGTTATATCTTATAGAGAGAGATTTCAATTCCCTTGTGACTGAACATAGAGCAGTGAAAACAATGGTTTATATAGTGGGGGGAAAACTGAAAAGAGAGCATATTTTGGTGGGATTCAACACATGCTACTTTATAGTAATTATTTTTGTATTGGAGGGCTACTTTTTGAAAAGCCACGGCAGGCTGTGAATATAATGTGTTTATTTAGGTGCTTTGGTTCTGGCTAGGCCTTTTAGCCTTCCATTTGCTTTCCACTGTTCCCTGTTGATGGTTTTGAATTTTTCCATTTCTGAACTTTCTAATTAAAGAGATCAAAACTGGCCGGTTTTGTTGTTTTCCTCTCTCTCTTTCTCTCTCTCTTTTCTTTTCTTTTTTCTGTTTAAAGTGAAATTTATTAAAGCTCGATCGATATGGCTAAACAATCTAGGAAAACAAAACACTAGGAGCGCCAGCATCTCTGCATCCAGCTGATTAGCAATACATGGACTATCAAAAACAAATAAATAAATAAACATGGAAAGCACAGGCCGATCAATGACTTGTTGATCGATTTAGTGGCCATCGTATATTCTCACATTCATTAATGGAGAGGTTTTCAGTTGGAACCAGGGGTGGAACCAGGATTTTGTCTCAGTTGGGGGTGCCAAAACATTAAAGTAAAAAATTCAAAGTTCAAACACAAAAATACATTAAGATTTAAGAATGATTTTATCCGTGAAAAATAAAAATCAATATCTATTGAATCTTTAAAAAAAAAATATACAAACTAATTTTTTCAGCCAAATAAAACTTACTTTGTTTAGTAAGTTAACTTACTTTCCCTAGGAAATTAGAATTGCCCACTTGGGTTTTTGCAAAGTTTGGGTGGGGTTAGGGTGTGTAAAGGGGTGCCAATGAATTTCTTCACTCATATATACATATATAGCAAGTATAGATAGCATATATAATATCTTATAGTTTGAAAAGTGGGGGGTGCCATGGCATTCCTTGAAATGCATATAGCTCCGCCCCTGGTTGGAATGTACACATAGAGATACATTGATATCCATTTGTTAGTATTAAGGAAATTAAGTTTAGAGTATTAGAGATAAATTTCTATGTTTTTGAAAAAAAAAAAAAAAAAAAAATGTGAATCTAGGACGGCAAAAAAAAGAAAAAGAATATATATATATAAGGGAAAAATATTACAGTAATAATTTTTATATTAATTTTTCTATAAAAAAATGTGCATCTAACATCCTTTACGTACGTTCCCATCTCTACATATTCAACTTTTGAGTTGTCGATACCAATGCGGACTTCAACTCACTGATGAGCCATGCATCCTTGTCAAAGAAAATTCAAATATCTCTTGCTTTGTTTAAGTATATATGTAGAGTTTGGGTACATATATAAATTAGCTATATATCATCGATCCTTACGTACATGTTAATTTGATTTTATAAAAATATAAACCCGGCCATTTGCTTTTACTAACAAAATATTTCTTCAATTCTAGCTTTGCTGTTTTCATTAGAAAGAATTTTATTTTTCCTGCCATTATTGTATTGATCTGGAATGCTTTTCCCCACCTTATAATTGAGGTAGTAGTTGGCACGTGTTTGTTGAATGGAACTCATAAAGGAGATGCAGAGTCCAGGAGGCAGGAACCACTGCATTATTTTATCAAATTAAAATGAAAAACTGTACGTTCGATGCATGAAAGCAATTTGGTTATTAAGAAGAACAGAAGATATATACTGCATATGACACTGATCGATGAAGAAAACGAAACTTTTTTTATAAGCCTTTTGGATGAAAGTAAGAGAGGGTTGTAAAGGGCAGCGCATGCGGAGTGAGGTAAGCAAGCATATATGCTCAGTGGATACATATATGGGTTTGGTTTGGTGGGTAAATGGGTAATGGGGAATGAGGATCCTCTGCTAGGATTTTTTTGGTGTTTGGGTGATGTGTCATGATTTGGATTCTTTGTACATCACTCAAGTAAGAAAGCGGAGTATCTAGATAATGATACATCACCCAAGCATACCCAAGTTCAAGCAAAAGATCCAAACTCGAGTAGTGGGTATGATGTGTGGATGTGAATAAAATATTTTTCATGAAGGTTATATATACTTCAATCGGGTGCCCGATCAAACAAACTCGCCCAGAATAAAATACTGACGCAGTCGGAAACAATGGAGGAATAAGACCCCAATGTCTATATTCCTTGAAAGTCTGGAATCCACCAGGAAAGAGAAAACTCTCAAGAGAAATTATAAATATTATTAGGTTCCTAAAAGTGTCATGCCTTATGGCTTACAAGCTTATTTATACTAAATCAACCCTAATCCTTGTTAAACAAAGAATCAAGCAAAATTAAGAAAAATTACCAAAAATAGCAAAATTGAGATAATAAAGGAAACTACTAATACTAGGGGCCTAAATCAAGGCAGAATCGAGAGTAGTCGATTCTGACTTGTGAAACTTAACTTATTGTTAAAACAAAAATTTTCTAAACTAGCAAAAACCATTAATATGGAGCCTAAAATCATTTGGGCTTGACTTTCCTTTTATCCAACTTAGTCATGAACGACTCCGCCACCTCTTCTACATCAAATACCATCAAAGCCCAGAACTAGTTAATATTTATAATAGTCAATTGTCAAGATTCAATTCTAAAACCTCCATTTTATGAGAGGTGGTTCTTTACCATCTGAACTATCTTGATGAGTTCAAGTATAAAATCGTAGTAGGAAATTGAAGATTTAAATTCTTTTAGATTAGCTGACTTGATTGTTGGAGTCTCACTACCAGAATCCGAATAAAATTTTCCCAATACAACTATTTCCCTTAATCCGATATTTATACCAAACAATAAAACATTAATTTTTTTGCATATCTCTTTTAAGGATAAAAGTCAAAGTCTGATGTCATATGAGTTACTATTGTCAAATAAGTACATGCTCTAGTAGGATGCTATTTGGAGTGCCAAATTTTGGTAATGGCAGGCAATTTTTACTGTCAAATTTGTCACATCGAAATAGTTCCGTGTTTGATTATATGAATGTGAAGGTTTAACGAATTGGCATTTACTTTTGCAAAATGGAACATTCTTTTTAGGATTCCACTTCAAAGAATCCTTCACATTTTTAACAATCTGCCTTTACCTTAAGTGAGACAACTTCTGTGAGAGAGAGAGAGAGAGAGAAATTGACAATACTACACGAAGAACGAGGGACGGTGTTTATAATTATATATGTATATATATGTGCGGAGGAGAATGAAGCTTCAACGAAGGGTTTGCAAAGAAAAAGAAATGTTAGCGTCTGTGACTAAATTTCTGCCATGTTTGGTGGTTTAAAATCACGAGGGTGCTTTAAACGCGTGCGCCTTCTATTTACTAATTAAAGAAAGAAGAAAATGAGGATAAAAGGTGATTTCTTTACTCTCTAATCATCCATAAAAATTAATAGTAGTAATTAATTAATTTTAAGCAAATATTACAAATTCATGTGCTTAATTAATTAATTACTTTTACCATTCATTTTATAATTCAAAATATCCATTGAATTCAAAATTTTCCCTTCTCACTTTAGTTGGTGTTTCCGATGAAAACGACGGTCTCAGACCTTTGGTGTAAGGTCTAGATATACGGGCGTGCCAGAGCTCAAAAAGTCCAAAGACCGTGTGAACACAACCTCTAGCACCTTCTAGGCTGAGAATCTAGGAAAGGTCCTAGATGCTTAGTCGGTCACTTTGGAATTAGAATTAAAATCAGACGATTGACGAGAATTAGAGATTAGTCATCTTGGGTTCTAGTGTTAAAATCTAAGAGACTTAAAAGATAATTACTTAAAATGAAGAACACAAATTAAAAACAAGCAATTCCATTGGCTGAAGTGAATTTAACTGAAATTGAAAGGTAAAAAGAAATACTTATAATGCTTCAAGGAACAAAATAAAAAAAAGCAAACTCCATTTAAATAAAGATCAAACTCCATTTATTGCTATCAAGCTTTGCCATGTGGCACCATTCTGTCATGCCATTTCATTCTTCATGGTTCTTATCTCGTGTTGCCAAGTGTCTTCCAATTGATTTTTATTTTCCAGTGAACAGTTGGTATAGAGTATATATTTATTTTTAATAGAAATTTTCTAAATTGAATACTTTCGAATAGATATATTTTGTCAAGTGATAGAAACCTAACCTACTCCAAACTCTTTTAAAATTAATCGGAAGTTCCATGTGACACCATCTCATTCAATGCCCTATATTTTTAGAGGGCATACTTTTTTATTTAACTTCTTCCTTTCTAATGATACAGCTTACAAGTAAAATAACCCAGGTAAAACCGTCTTATGTGGTGCAATCCCATTGAATGTCTCTTATTTTTAGGGACATGCCTTCCAATTAAATGGCTTACAAGTGACGCTTGCACATACTTTTCTAAGAAAAGGATTGAACCTAAGATTACTAACTTGAAGTAAAAATATAAAAATATAAAAACATGCTACTAGATGAATAGGACATTAACATGATATCAAACAAATTCTATTTTTTTTTTTTTTTTTTTAACATAATATATCCTACACTTACTCTAGCTGAGATTTGGGCCTAGACTAGCTAGTCCAAAGGGACGAGCAAGATCACCCAAAAATTCTATCTATCCAATAGTCAAAGTGCCAAAATTTGATCTCAAGACCTTCACTTCACAAGACAGAATCCTTGATTTCGTAGATATTGTAGCTTTCAATTCTTTTTATTTACATCATATTGTATCCTGTTGGATTTCAAATGAAGTGTACAATATGAAGAACTATATTTGTATGTAAGACGACGAGTTCTTCTCAAATCTGAAGCCTTCCTTATATAAATTACCTTCAATTTAGCCTTATTTAAGAATCATTATGTTATTATAATCTCGTGATTGTGGGAATTATAATCTCGTGATTTTGAGTAAATCCCTTCTCTGGGGGAATGAAGAACTGGAAATTTGATCTCCATTAAAAGATATATACAAAGGAAGGAAATATATTATATTGCATAATTTACGAGGCAAATCGCAATCTCATTAAAGTAAAAGAGAGACAATATCAGCGCAAATCATGAAAATGCTTTTATATATATATATCAGTGTGGAACTTCTATATAAACCCTAGTTTTTTTGTTCATTTGCATTCACCCAAAATCTGATTTCTTTCTGTGAGAGAGATGAAAATGGTAAGAATGCTTAATTCAACAATGCTGCTGCTTGTGGTTCTTGTAGCATTGTTTTCACACAATGCTGTTCGAGGGGAGACCTATTTAGACTCTAAGGTGAAGGGTCCATTAGGCCTGAAGCTTCGACGTTTTGCGCCTCCGTCCACTGTTTACAATGATTTTCGGTACTCGTTAAGGACAGCTCCAGAAGGCCCAGACCCACTCCACAACCATGGGATGGATCAATCAGGTTCCAGCCAGTCCAATTTGGAGGGTTTTCGACATCCGTTTAGGACAGCTCCAGAAGGCCCAGACCCACTCCACAATCATGGGATGGATCAATCAGGTTCCAGCCAGTCCAATTTGGAGGGCTTTCGGCACACGTTTTGGGCTGTTCCAGAAGGCCCAGACCCAATCCATAACCAGGGTATGGATCACAGTGAGCAGCCGTGAAAATGGGCCTGTTAGGCCATGACCAGGGTATGGATCACAGAAGGTCCAGACCCACTTCATAACTGATCCAGCGTAACACGTTTGATCCAATCAATCTAGTCTTTAATAATTTGTCACTAATAAACGAGCACATGATCGATTATCCTTAATTTGAATCTCTCTTTCTTTATTCAAATCAAATCTTTTTCTTATAAGTTGTTGGAGAATGCATAATTTTTTTCTTTTGTTTTTGGTACAAAATAAACAATCCATCGTAAGAATTATATACCTTACCTCATACATAAAATAGATCCTCCTCTCTGAGACCCATCTGATGTATTAAGGAATTTTTTTTACCAACATAAGGTATCCTGAGCCTACTTCGGCTGAAGTTTGGACCTAAACTAATCTCTAGGGATGAACAAAATCACCCCCAAATCACGTCCATCACGATTATAAAAATGTCAAGGGTCGATCCTAAGACCTCCGCTTCATGATATACCCTTCTTGGGTTATCTTACTAAGAATTTGTGAAACTTGAATGCCTATAAGAAGAGTGGTGGAGAATGCATAATTGGACTGGCCAAGATTAGCTTGTTTGGGTACTCCTTGGTAATTGAATTGTCCATATATTTATTTGAATCAATTTTATTTGCAAATTCATCAATGGTGAAATTTTGAAATTGTGGCATTTTCTAGAAAATCAGATACTTAATATTATACCATCATGTATGGTGATGGCTCAAATTGCTTTCATTTGGACGGATGGATATCAACATTCACTTGCTATGCAAAAAAAAAAAAAACCAAAGAGTAATGCTATGTATCGTTACATAAATTTGCTATAAAAATTTTCACAAAGAAGAAATATGGGTAATTTTCAAAATTCACCCATGGATATTTTTAATGGAAAGTTTTAAAATTTTAATTACATGCAGTATTTTAATTCTTTAGAGTGATTTTCTAGTGTTTACTTACCGCAGTGCATAACATTATTTAAAAACAAAAGGAAAATTACAGTTTGCTCCCATGTATTATTGGTCAAAAATACTTTCCACTCATATACTTTCAATTGTGACATATTGACCCCTATACTTTTAAAATATGATATATTACACCCTTCTGTCAACTGACCATTTGTTTATTTGACTGAAAAATGATATTAGACATGTTATTTTTTTATGCAGTATTTATCCTAGATTGCTAATGTGTTTATAAATATAGAAGTTACATGATTTTTCTTAATATATTTTTTTTTATTATGAAATTTATTTATTGTATGGAGAAAATATTCATAAAAATTAAAATATATTAAGAAAAACCATGAAAACTTTTCTGATATGCTTGTAGGCACATTAGCAATGTACAATAAATCAATCTTATAGGAGTCGATGTGTCACAATTGAAAGTATATGGTGCAAAGTATTTTTGAGCAATAACTCGGAGGATCAAACTGTATTTTTTTTAAAAAAAAAAACAAATGGGGCACTAAAGGGTGATTCTATTGCCACCCACCCATATTGTTAGTGGCACCTGCTTGCTACTTGCGTCCATTGATAAAATTTTAAAATATAATTTTTACTAACTACACCCTCTATAATACCCAAACTAACCCCAACTCAATCAATCCTAAAACATACTTCTTTTTTTTTTCACCCACTTAATACCAAAAAGCCCAAAATAATTTTTTTTTTCCATCCAAAAAAGGGACCTTGTTTTCTTCACTTCACTACACGAAGAGAGCAGTCCAGCAATTCCGTCATTTATTCCACAAATGAGTTTATTTTTTTCACTCCATGAAAAGAAAGCAGACCAACCAATCTATAACATGTTTTTTTAACTTAGTGTGCTAAATATTCTAATATGTTCGGCCGATAACCGTTGAACATGTAATGATATTTTACTAGTGCCTATTGAACATTCTGTAATATTCAACATCCCCTCTTGAATATTTTTATATGTTCAGTTGGGGTGACTGAACATAGTGATATGTTCAATTTCCCTATCTGAACATTGATTAATATTCAATATCACATAACTAAAAGAAAACACGAACTTGAAATTAAAACTACTTAAAAAAAGTGAATCATACTTAAAAAATATATATATACATTTTCATTGTTGGAATTATCCCACATGACCACTTCATTATCCATCGATCAATAAACACATTTTTTTTATTAGAATTTTCAAAAAGTAATATGAGAGTGTAAAAGTTTATGAGATTAGAGTTTTATGAAAAATATATAAATATGTGAAAAAAAAAAATGCTGCGAGAAGTAATATGATTTATTTTATTTATTTAATATTATCCTTAATAGTAAATATATATAAATATGCAAGTACAATAGTAATAAAAAAATTTATTAATTGATGGTACCATTTGCAATATGCATCACCACCCGGCATTAAATTTTCATGATAGTTTTGCAGTTTTGCGTGCATAGTTTACCCTTAAAAGCAGGTTAGCATGTACCATAGGGGTTTGAAATTGCAACAAGCTATTCTCTTTCTGAAAAACAAGAAGGAAGCACGTGCTAAACGCATAAGGACGCGGCTTATGCTACACGTGTAAGTTTGCAACATGTGAAAAACCTAATGGTTGATGATGCCTACTTGGCCACAATTGGCATCTGGTGTTTCTTCATTACCTTCATTTGTCAAGGGTTTTTTTTAAACCCTCTTGATCTCAATAAACCTAATTCCGAACAAGGCAAGCCCCAAAAACTTGTTTCTTCGAGATTTTGAATCATGACATGCTTTGTGGAAACACCAAACTTGAAACAAGTGATGCGTGGATCTCATATTTACTGTAGATGTTCTTTGCCAATAATGAGCTTGGGATTAACAAAGTTTTGCTGGCACTACGCAGGAATTTAAAAAAAAAAATGAACTTTTACTCCCATTGAATGCATAATATCCCATTCCTGATTATAAACTCTCTGTACACAGATTTTGTTAGTAACCTATTCTAGTTTACACAACTTTCTCACAAACTGATGATGTAGAAGAATGCAAAGATTTTACAGGTGTGATGAAAAGAGAGAAGCAAGGTGATAGAACCAGACAGATGAGGTGTGTGCCTCAAAGCCTGGTGTGCACTCCTGTTTCAATGAATAAAAAGTCAATTCAACAAAGCTTTAACCCAATATTTACCATTTTAACTCTTTCCTATACAAATATAGTAAAATAATGCCTGCATCATAAACAAAAAGGATTTAACCATCATATGAGAATATGAATGACCATAACAATGGTGATAACAGGGCCCAAGGAGGAAAAAAATGATGACAAGTTTAGCTCAAATTGTCAAGGCTTCATAACAAAGACAAATCCACAACTAAATTATTTCAGGAGAGAACTCTTCACAGAGCAAAAACATTTAGCAATATTTATCCCCCTCCAATTAGCATCAAATTTTGTTTTACTCGGCATTTTATGGCATAAGTTGATAATGTAGATTGGAGGCATGACTAATCACCGAAAGAATAATAACAAAGAAATGAAGTTCCTTATTGAAATCCTAAAATGATCTAATTCTAAATAAGCATCGAGGAAACCTAAATAAACAAATTTCAATGTTATGAGAATCATAAGTTCAGAACAGACCCAACTCAAAAGCCATGTAGAGCAAAATGGGACAATTCAATTTCCATAGGAGGTCCAAAATATTTTGCTCATCATGGACATTAAATAAGAAAAGCATTGAAAAATATCCACACAAGATGTTTTTGATAACAAACATGAGGTACAGATTCTACAAATATGATACATCCCGCACCTTTATGGGCTGACATTACCAACCAGAAATTGTACATATATTCTTGGTGTTCTGTTCAACCAAACCTACACAGAAACAGCCATCTCTTCTTCTCTTATCAGTACAAAACAAGTTCAGCATAAATTGGATATTAGTAACATAGATTTGCTAGTTATCAAGCAAAACATTAACAATTATAAATTCCGAACTTGTCTATATTGCATAGTTGGCAATTCATGATTTAGAAAATAGAAAATCCTTTTTTCTACAGTTTTATTTGGTTTTTGGTCATCAAAGATTATGATGTCACAAGCATGTCTCTGAAGTACCAACATACATTGATGAGGATCCCATTCATTTTACTTAAAAGTATGAACTCTAAGGCCCAAGAGTAGATCATACTCAAAAACATTGTCGATACAAATTCATGTTTAGAACTTTGGGAAGTATGCAACTCCCTTCACTTGCAACATAAAAGGCAGAGATAATATACCGTATCTCAATGTCTTTCACTTTAGTATCTAAACTATAAACTTTATTCTCTGTGTCTCTTATTGTTATGTCAATCACTTCTGTGTAACAATGTATTGCTTTTGCAGTATTGAGCATTAGGTATGAAGAAGTTTCTACAAGTCAGTCTTGGGCTTAATGGAGTCAGGATCGTGCCTCAAGTAAAAGTGGATTTGTTAAATAAATTAACCAATACAAAAGTTAGCCAAACAGAAAAAATCACTTCTATCACTGAATAGATAAAATCTAGCAAAGGATACAACAAAAAAGGTACTATTCCGTCTTGCAAAAATAGCACTAAAACAATACAAGCACCCCCATGAAACTCATCATAATCATCATCAACAACAACAATAGACGCCGGTAAAACCATTACAAATACAATACTACAGGGTTGCTCAAGTGCAGGCACAAAACCTGCGAGTTAGAGTCAAAGGCGATCAATCCTAGATATTGTTAACAAAAAAATTGAATGCTATGCAATAGAATTCTCCTTGTGACCTAGAAAAGAATCGGGAGAATCAGATTGCATGCCAAACATTGGGAGAAAAAATAGAAAGAACATTTGGGATAAAAAATAGAACGACTACTTCTAATCAACCTCTAAGCCACAAAATTGCAGGCCTAATGACCTCAGAGTACCACAGCAACCTTCTCCTGGGAAACAAGGGAAGAAGGATGCGCAATCAGGGGCTCATAGTGATCAGCTCCAGCGCCACACCAGCCTGTGCATGAGTGAAGATTTTAAAACACTACGTGAAGGCAAATAAAATACTAGGCATCTGTACAAAAGGTAAACAAATGAGGGGAAAAAAAGAACAAAAGAAAATTTTTCCAAGTAGTGAAGAGAAAAATCATTTTGTTTTTTTCATAGTTGTTAAGTCGGAAGAAATAGATTGACCACATTGCAATGCATTAGACAATCAAGAAAATAACCAAATAATGCAACAGGTTACTCCAAAAAGAATCATATAAGCAAACAACAGAAATACAGTATAATGGAAATTTTTCATTACCTGTTCCCTTCATGAAAAGAAATAAGGGAGGTTCACAAATTTGATTTCTTGGACGATGCGGGAGGAAGAATACACAATTGTCTTCATCAACCATTGCATCTGATCCATGTGCTTGCACCTGAAAATGATCAATCACCACAAGGCTTAAATAAATGATTTCCCCTAGATGCCCAAGAAGTTCAACAAAAGAAGAAACCCTTGCTGCATATCAAATTATTACTGTAAAAAGAAAAAAGATTTATTTAATTTTTGGAATCACTGCATAAATAAATAAATAAATAAGAGTTGGACTCTTCATTAACATCCCAGACACACGATACAAAAGGACAGATCTATAAAATGAAATGTAGTAGCAGCAAAGGCAATACTTGCAATGAGATCAAAGTAACATAATGCATATTATACAAGTAAACACTATATATATATATATATATATATATATATATAGAGAGAGAGAGAGAGAGAGAGAGAGAAATGATCCATTAAGGTCCGGACCTTAAGCTTAATTTAAGGTCCACTTTTCACTTGGATAGGTGTTTTGAAAAAATGTCCGTTGGATTAGATAATCTTCTTATGTATGTCATGTCCAGTGGCGGAGCTATTAATGGGCTAGGGGGGCTATAGCCCCCCCAAACTTTTGCAAAAAAAAAAAAAATCACATGTGTGTGTACAGAGAGGTGCTAATAGGTGCCCTCTTGTAGAGCCATTGCACTGTAAATTTTGGAAAACTAACCGTTGAATTAGATACTCCTATAATGTTTGTCATGCCTACTAAAAATCACAGTGATCCAACGGTTGGTTTATGAGAAAACTGACTGCAAAAAAATGATAACATTTTAAAGAACAAAAAAGTCATAGTTTTTCGTAGTTACAGTTTTCAAAAACCAACCGTTGGATCACTGTGATTTTTGGCAGGCATGACATACATTATAGGGGTATCTAATCCAACGGTCAGTTTTCCGAAATTTACAATGCAAGTGGCTCTACAAGAGGGCACTTGATGCAAGATGCATCAGGTGCACCTGATATTAGCACCTTTGTATGTGTGTATATAGATTTATTAGCTTCTTAGTTCTTCCCTTAGCCCTCCCGAACTTTAAATCCTGACTTCGCCCCTGGTCATGTCCGCCAAAAATCACAGTGCAATGGTCGGTTTTCAAAATAGAGACTTTTAAACAGTTGTTACAGCATCCAACGATAAATATTGTTAGAGTGTTTCACAAACTGTATTTTGAAAACTGAAAGTCGGATCATTGTGATTTTTGACAGGCATAACATACATAAGAAGATTATCAAATCCAACGTTCGTTTTTTCAAAATACCATCGGTTGTGTGAGAAATGGTGAGTGGACCTTAAATTCCGGACCTTAATGGATCAAGTCTATATATATATATATATAGAGAGAGAGAGAGAGAGAGAGAGAGTCCCGTTCCTATGAGGACTTCCTTATATGAGGACTTAGCCTTTTGGCCAATGTAAAATGGGTATTTTGATAAACCGACCATTGGATTTAATATTCTTCGTATGTATGATAGGCATTCCAAAAATTACAGTAATCGGACCACCGATTTCAGAAATACAGACTCTTAAGCATTATATAGGTATTTAATTTTTCACAGTTTGTATTTAAGAAATCAGTGGTCCGATCACTGTAATTTTTGGCATGCCTTAGGAAGAATATTAAATCTAATGGTCAGTTTTTCAAAATACCCATTTTACATTGACCAAAAGGCCAAGTCCTCATATAAGGAAATATAAGGAAGCCCTCACAGGAATGGGACTCTATGATATATATATATATCATAGCACAGCATACACCCAAAGCACATTGCAACATTAATGGATTGATTTATCAAACCAAAAACAGAAATTTAAGAAATTGGCATGGAATTTATGAAGAGTATTCAGAACTTCCAAAATTTTCCAAAGAGAGGAAAGTATCACAAATTAAGGTTCCAATCAGACTACTATATAGAAAGAACAGGGAAAGAAAATAACATTCTAAGGGAGCAAAACTTCTTACCACATATATCTCTCTCTTGAACTCTGTTGCAAGACACTCTATCGCTATGTCATCTCCAAAAGCAGCAGCATGGCCTTCTCTGTTCTCATCTACAGTTAATAAACCTTCCTCAGTATATTGCAATGTGATGATATCATATTCATCATCAGGAGAACCAGAGACGGACATGTATTTGGCCCAACTTGAGCCATCCTCCACTGCAATACATCTCTCTTTGTAAATAGACTCGGCCGCCATTTCTCTTCAATCAAAAAAAGTAGAATCATAAAACATACCCCACATTTATATATAATTAATTTCGGAAAACAAAAACGGTAAAATGAAAGACAAAACATAACCAAAATTATTATTTTTTTGAAATAAGCTTCAATGAAATTTTGCAGTAGATTCACTCACTTCCATAGTCAAGAGAATGACGGAAGGTCTAATAAAGATTTAAAAAAGAAAAAAAAAAGTACAGTTGGAGAAAGAAACAGAGAACAAAATGCATATTCAAGTAATGTTGAAAAATGACATAAATCCAAGGAACAAGTACTATTTCAGATCTCCAGCACAGTATCCTGAATTCCCCATTGATAAGATAAAAGAAAGGCGAAATTAACAGCCAGATGCAATATCCCTCCGTTTGTCGCTGAAAAAACGGAGGCAAACAAAAGAAAATAAAAGAATCCTTTCTTTCCTTTTTGTGGTCCTGAGTCCCAAACAGCGAGAAATCAAATATGCAAAACTTCTAATTTATTTTCTTTCCCTACATTTTCTCAGCAACCAAACGGAAGGAAAAAATAAAGGAAAAACATATAATAATAAAAAAACCATCTGAAACAATCTAAAGCCTCAAACTGTAAGAAAGCAAACAGATCCATGTAGAACCAAGCAAAGTACCTCTGCATCCCAAGGTGAACGAGCTCGTTGATGGCCGCATCAAGACCCTCCCGATCCGCTTTTTTAGCCAACAACTTCACCTCCTGAACGACATGTATTCCCCAACCAGACTTCAGATCGGGCGAATACATATGCTTAATCACACCATCGATCTCATCTCTCTCCAAATCACTCGCAGATCCAAGATTCTCCAAGAATCTCCTCACCGTCCTCGTCCTCAGCTCTCTCGCGTCCATCGTACACCCCATCGCCTTCTGCGACGCGGTGAACAGGCAGTTCCCGTCGGCAGAGACGTCACCGCCGTGAGACAACCGAAAAACCACGGATCTCGCCGGAGAGGATTTATCCTCCGGGTGCTTCCACAGGACGCCCTTAGCGTGCAGTCTCTGGAGGTAGCGCCTCTGTTGGTCTTCCAGCCCCGTCACGTTTTCCCAGGTCGTTGTGGTGGTGGTCTGGTCGATGAGATCGACGGCCTCGATGCTATCGACAGATGCTGAGGTTGGATCTCTCCATGGAACAGTCGGTGATGAGCTTTGAAATGTTTCTGCTACGGTCGTTGAATCACATAGAAGTTTTCCCATTCTGCTTTCCTTTTTTTTTTTTTTTTTTTTCTTTATTTTTTTCAAAATTTGCTGTCTCCTCTTCTTCAATGGGAGGTGTTGCAGAAGAGATGAGAGAGAGAAAGAGAGAGAGTGTTTAGGGTTAACGGATAGATGTACGACGCGCGAGAGAGAATACACGTGGCGTCATCTGAATATTTATGCGTTTTAAAACTTTCTGAATTAAGTGCGAATAAAGAATTGAGAACTCCTAGCTGGGTGCACCCCGTTTGACCAAAATGAAAATTTCTTAGCCGATTTTCTGACCGGCTGATGTGTTAGGTGAGGTGGCACATACACGTGTATGATACGGCTGTGTTTGGTGAGGTGGCATATCCTTATGTGTAAGATGACTACGGTTCACGTGTGTGATATATGTGGCGAAAAAACAAAATAAAGTTGAAGAAGATATGTTTTCTTCCATTTTATCCTATGAAACCTACTTTTCTCAAATGGAAAATCTCTACCTCAAGATGATTGTGCCTCCTCTGGACATTAAACTGGATCATTCTAATATATATCCGGGTTTCTATTGTACACTGCATCTTATACAATTTTGTGTAAGGTAATTTTTATAGGACCAAATACAAATCATATTTTAAAAAATTGATTGTTTGATTAGATTAACTGCTTATAAATTTTATGTTCGCCAAAAATCATAGTGATCCGACGGTCGGTTTCTAAAAAAATTTACAGTGCAAAATTGTGATTTTTTGGTTATTTAAAATATCACCAATTTTTCCCAATTAATTTTTTCTGAAACTAACCGTTGGATCACTGTGATTTTTGGAGAACACAAAATTCATAAGCGGTTCATCCAACAGTCAGTTTTTAAAAATATGGTCAGCATTTGCCCTATTGAGATCACCTTACGCAAAGTTACATAATGTGCATCTTATAATACAAACCCTACTAATATATATATATATATACATGTTTTGCCTTTCATACATCTATAATATATATTTAAAAAAAAAAAAAACACACACACATGTTTTTGTCTTTCATACTTTTATCAAGTGCCTTGTAATTCAATGGCAATTTTTTCTTTTCTATAATAGGAAATGCTTGTTTCAAGTTAAGTGTTAGATGTGTGTTAGTTTATATATGATATTTTTAAATGTGAAAAAAAAAAAAAAAAAAGAACATGTTTAGTGGAATGACCGTAACCATTGATGATCAAAAATGCTTTTTAGCTATCTATTTTAATGTGTCCTTTTACAATTGGAACTAAATTCTAAACATGGACATGTCTTTTCAAGATAGTTCGAGGTTCCCGTTTCGAATCTTCTGGGCCACCTACCCAAGGTATTTGCCTTGCGTCTTACCCAGTGTCCGTGGTTAATAGGATATTGCAGTCACCCAAGGAATTAGTCGAGGTGCGCGTAAGCTGGTCCGAACACCCCGTCATAAAAAAAAAAAAAAAAAAAAAAACCACTATCTTGAGAAGAAGAATAATTTTAATAAAATGGAAGGTTATTTAAATCAATTGATCTTTTAAAAGATAAGAAGCCCTCGACACAGGGGTGGAACTATGTGTATGGGAGGGGGGCCATGACTTTTCACTTTCCTTTTACTATATATATACTATATGCATGGAATATATGTATAAAGTAGCAAGAAAATCAAATTGGCCCTCCTAAATTATGGATAATCTAGTTATCCATGCTCTAATGCCCAATTTTTACTACTGTAAGACCAATAAAAAATATATTGGAGCCCCAATTAGTAGTCCAAATTAGCCCATCCTCAACCCAAATAAGTAGCCCAATCCCAAATCCAATTAAATAAGTAGTTCAATTGTTGAACTTAAATGTTTGGGATTGGAGAATAATTTACTTTATAAAAAAAAAAAAAAAGGCATGTGTAATGTGGTTTAATGGGTTTATTGTTTGTATTTGTTATTGAGTTTTTATTTATTTAATTGGTTTGTTAAATTAGCTTGTGATATATTTGTAGTGGTGATAGGAGGTTTGGGGATAAGCCTAATGAAAATCTTATTTTTGATTGATTATTGTTGCATGGTTGTAGGAGGTTGGAGGTGAATCAATTGAAACATGTGGCTTGATTTGATACTTGATCTTTCGATCTTCAATATGATTTAACTGTTATTCCATGGGCTAGTGTTTATTCACAATTTCCTTTTGAATTTCATATTTCATAAGTATTAATGTATTACAATCCTATAGTTTGTAATTTGTTATATGTATTCTATGTGTCTTTTGACGGTTTATTGTTTGATAATTTTCTTGCAAAAATTGATAAAAAGAAGAAAAAAAAATTTGGCCCCCCAACTTAAATCCTGGTTCCGCCCCTTCCTCGACATGATTCACTATTTAGTGGTTTGTTAAGCTAAAGGTTATTAGTATTGTTTGAAGGATTTGAAGTAATTTTTATGAAACAAAAAAAAAATAATAATAACAGAGTAATTTTTGTAACATTGATATGATCAAATCTTATGAAGGAGACATATAATGGGACACAAAATGAGAGCATGAATCATTTAGTCCCTTTCATGTCTCTCTCCACTTTAAACAAATACTTTTCAATGAACATATTTTTCAAAAATTATTCATAGGAGGTGGATGACAAAGGAGATAGAAGAGGAGGAAAATGTAGGAGTATGCAAATGTGCTAGGCATGAGAGGCAAAGCCTTGTATTAGGCATTTTGCCTAACTAAATCTAAAAAAAACCACTCCAATGGAGGAGGCAAAATACTAGGCATTTTGCCTATTCTCAAAATGGGGAGCCATATTTAGCAAGACATTGAGAAAAGAGAGTGCTCTAGGCTTTTTTGCCACATCATCAATCTACCATAAATCCTTCTTTTCATGGAACAATTTGAATATAAAAAAAAATGTTAAAATATAAATGGTTATTATGGTTGGATTGTACAACCCTTTAACAAGGCAAATTGAATAGTCAAAATACTATTTAAGTATTTTGGCTAGCCAAAATGGTTATTCATGGTTGGAGATGCTCTTAGGTTAGTAATGGAGATGGTAATCTAATTTGCCGAAGGATCAAAAGAAATAGATAATGCGAGATTGTAAGTTGCAGTACAATGAAGGTGATGTTGTGCAGTCGCAAGGTACAACCATTTTTTCTCTCTCTCTTTCATTTCCTATATTATTTGAGTACATTTAGCATTTTCATTTTAAATTCTAATTATTAAAATAATTTATTATGATTTTTAAAATTGAGCCAACCATATTTCTTGCCAATTGACGGTTTTGAATTGGCATTAATGTGTCTACATATATATATTTGTCTAGTGAAGTTTATTGGGCTCATAAGTTACACAATTGGGAGTAGGCATCCGACTTTCCTTGAAACTCTCTCCACCTTAATAAAGGCGAGATTTGAACTCAGATCTCTGTACAACCATTAAGAGATTTTATCAGTGTACCAGCTGGCACCTTCGAATTGGCATTAATATTTTGAACAGTATTAGTTGGTCGTGTTAGATAATTTTCAATAAAAAATCTTTAAATTTTCATATTTCTAAGTACATCCTTGATGATATAGCCAATGATACAATTTTTTTTTTTTTACTACGTTCCTTTTTTAACCATACTCTTCTCTTCATAAAATATAAAAATTTTGAATTAATTAGAAATACAATGAAATGATCTAGTCAGCTAATACTAACTTAGATCTAAGTCAATTAAGATTTATAGCCATTGGATCATTTCATGAATGAAAACTTTTTTAAGTGATGAGATGATCCCCATAAATGCTTACCCGAGTAGATCATTAATCTACAAATACATATAGCAACATATTTTTATGAACGCATAGCATCAGTGCCTCACTAGAGTAAATCCCCCCTTTCATTTTTTATTATTTTAAAAAATAGTGTGTTGGCAAGTTTTCATTGGATGCATAGACAAATTATGGGAAGCATGTAAGCAGAGAGGATCTGAACCAAGGATGCGGTAGTTTCTGTTTGGTAATGCCCACCCACCTCCCGTAACGGTCAGCGCCGGCCCCAATACCAGCTCACGTCACAAATGTGGCAAGAGTCTATAATTTTCAAAAATAGGATTAAATAATAAATGATTGTCTGTTAGTGGGCTGATCACACGGTATAATGACATGGCATGGTCCAACATTGGTATTCGTGGTGTTTGTTTGCCCGAGGCCCCGACGATAGGGACATCTACTGACGTACATAAACAAGCGTTTGTGATTGATTAATGCATCGGCGTTTTCTTTAGCCGCTTACTGCATTTTTTTTTTTTTTTTGGATGTCTAATTATTTCTTTCTTACACCAAATATGAAATATAGATCAAAACTTATCATTGCTTCTAGAATTTTCATTTTGATAAAGGGTTATGTGCGTTTTGGTACCATAATTTTTTTTTTTTTTTAATATGTTCTATAAATTTTATATGGAATCGATTTAGTGACAAATTATAAGGGACTGTTTGGGAACTGCCAGAACTAGTTCTAGCAGATACAAAGTAGGCCTAATTACCTAGACAAGTGTTTGGTAAGTGCGCTAAAGAAATATATCTGATTTTTGCTTGTACAAATTTGGGCCCAAAATCAATTCAGTATTGTTTCAACTGGTTGTTGGTTTTTATAAAAAAACATATAGCTAAATATAAAAAGCATAAGGCGTCCTTCAGCACTCATCCTTGACCTCCATCAGTTCTCATCCTTGACGGTCGAAGGTTTTCATCAGCTCTCATCCTCGAGTTTTTTTCTCAAATCTGCTCTTGTTTTCCAATAGGACCTTTTCGATTCCATCGACAAATATACTCGAACACATTTATTTGATGGCCTCCTTAGTAGATTGAACAAGTACTGGAGTCTTACACCAACAAAAAGAACCTGGATATGAACTTCCACTAGAGGGGAAATTGAAGGGCTTCAAGGCGGAAGTTCAAATAGGTAGAAAATTGAAATCAAAAAAATTTGTTGATTTCAAACCCCAATTTAATGAATTTTTTTCCTCTTAAATCAGATCATTTTAGGGCTTAATTTTTATCCAAATATAGACTATTTTAAGGAATACATCTAAATTTTTTTGCTTTAATTAGTGCTCTGTAAGGATTTCTGAAATTTTTTTTTTCCCAAAATCAATTTCTACTTCTAAATTGAGTTGTGGTTATGTATCCTTTCCTCTATGAAAGAACATTTGATTTTGAAAATGGGATTTTCCTTCCCTAAGTTGAACCCTTGTTCTTCTTTTAATATCCCAGTGAAGACATAGGCAGTAGCTATACGGTAGCAGCTATGGATGGTGGTGGAGTTTTGGAAATGGAATTAGGGTTCTGAAAGTAGACATTGTGGATGTGGTGTATTTATATTCCTTCTTCTCTTTTTCTAAACAATTTTAGGTTAATTTATACCAATCAATATCTGAAAATAAACTGGGTTTTAGACAAACATGATATAAAACAAAAATGGTTCTGGTAAAAATTGGTTTGAACAAAACTGGATAGGAAAAATGGTTGTGAATTAGGTTGGACCAAATTGTAGGATTGCCAAATAGACCTTAAATTTAAAGTTTCAATGTAGGCAAAGTGTGACGGCCGTTAATAAAACGGGACGAAACAATCACGTCTAGAACGAGCTTACAGGGGGTTGAAATTTTTAATTTTTTTTTTTAATATTCTACTCATAAAAATTTTAAATTTTGTATATGCCTATCCTCAATTCTTGTTTTAGCCCTTTATTTTATTTTCCTATCCCTCTTTTTTATTATTTATTTTTATTTGGATTATATATCCATAAGCCCTTAACATAAGCTTTTTATACCATTAGGTACAAGACTATTTTTAATATAATAAATAGACAAATAAATCTTAAAATCTCAAGCACCTCACGCTATAAAGTTGGAAAGCTTTAAACTTAGGACCTTTTGTTTTTTCTCCCTATACCAATTGCGACCTCCATTATGGAGAGAGCATTTTCTGCTATAAAGATTGTAAAGAATTGATTACGTAACAACATAGAAGATCAATTGATCATGAATATATGATGGCTTAGTTGTGTTTATTGAGAAAAGATCATTTGATAGCGTTAATGATAAAGCCATCATACAATGCTTTCAAAAGATAGGCTCCATCGAGGACATTTGTAAATATATTGAACTGAAATGTGGTTAAACAAATATCAATGGATCATAAATTTTTACTATTTTTTCTACATCATTCTAGCACAATAAAAAAAATTTGTACAAGCCTACTTTGAAAAAAAAATTTACAATTTTTTATTCCAGCACAATAAAAATTTCTACCTCCTCTTAAATTTGAAAAATGTCCCTCAGGTATGGATTTATGTTTAATGACCTCCATTGTTCGGCAAGCCTACTTTGAAAGATTATATCTTCCATATATAAACTCCAATTTGAGTGATTCAAGTTGTTATAGAAAGTTTTCATGGCATACTTTCGATGGCAACTTGAATCACTTGATTTGTCTTTGAAGTGAAAAAAGTTATATATGCCTTTAAAGTTAGGGAAAAAAATCACATTTTTCCAAGTCAATTTTTTGCAGAAAAATTTGATTTTTTTTTTCCAACTTTGAAGGCTTGGTTGGAAATTCTTCTTTGCAATGCCAAATTGAGTTATTCAAGTTACTATAGAAAATATATCCTACTTTGGCACTAGTAAGGTGGTGTGCAACACCTTCCTCAAAATCTCAAAGAAAAACAAGTTCAAAGTAGGCAAGTTGTCACGTTTGTCAAATTTTTGTAACTTTTTTAGCTTAATGTACCTACTTTAAAGGATCATATCTTTTACATAAAAAAATTCGATTAGATTTGTTCACATTAAAGTATGGATTTGAAGTTGGTACTGACACATGGTAAAGGAAGAGAAAGAAATAGAGGAGATAGTAGAGCTGAAATGTTGGAATATGCAAAAAAGGAAAATGGCCCACTAAGTAGAGGTTATAGAGAAAATGTGGCATGCATGAGCAGTTACTAATGGAGAGTATAAAAGTCATATATGACGAGAGAAAGGCTACCATCAACTTCTCAAACATGGCATGTAGGAGCAGTGTAGTTCATGTTAGGATTTTAGAGCATTTCAATTCCTGTAGCAGTTCGAGTTTGTTATTTATAGTTCTTATGTTAGCAATGGAAGTCACATATGTATGTATTTACGTTTTTCATGTTCATTTAAATTGTTTAGTCATTTCAATGAATTATCATTTTATTTTCTGTTCAAATTAATATTTGTTCAGTGCAAGTTTTCTTTCTTTGATTTATGTTTAGAATCCAGAGAGTAGAACCCCTGGTTTTAGCACAATCGTCTAATCCACTTAGAAACGGTGACTAACTAGGCAATTGAGGCTAACAGCCTAAATTTTTTCGTCCTAAAAGGTGCCTGAGGTTATGTACAAACGATCATTTTGGACATTCAGTCATGGCACGCCCGCAAAACGACCTTAAATTGTTTTTAGTGCGTACACCTTTTTGGCATGCTTGGAGGGACCACCAAGTATAGAGTGTCAAAGAAAGAATTTAGGTCTATGAGTGGTTTGCTAGAAGAACGTGACCAAATGTCCCCAGAAAGTTCTTTTCTGGAAGAGGGCGATAGTAGGGGCGCTCCAGCCTCGATAACCTTTGTGGGTCATATCCGAGGTGAGTGTTTTTCTGTCAAACCTATCATGGGGATTAAAGTCTATAGGGAAAGTTAGAGATGACACCCATAACTCTATACAAATCATGACACAGAAGGTAAAACCCTTGGGCAAACAACCTATAACTTTGGGATGAGGATAAACCATATGTTCCACCTCCAATGAGGAATGTGAATTATGATAAAGGCACACTTGAAACACCTCGGACAGTTTTGAGTAGGAAAACCAATGGGATAGGATCGATTTATGATGCTTCTAACAAGAGTGCAGGGAAACAACCGATGATTGCGCGCGATGACTCCTACGCACGAGGGGCAACCGTCAATGATGCTATTTGAGGGCAACACATGTATATTTGTGGAGGAAGATCCTCGAGGCTGTAGTTTTAATGATGAATTTCAGAACTAACTAGTGCTCAGGGGCATAGTATAGTTAATCCACGAAATCTCAATACGGCCTTTCAAAATAGAGGATATGAGATATACCAGAATCCCACGTTCACTCCAGAGCGCGAATGGCCTCAAGATTGTGGAAATAGGATGAGGTTTCCCCCTTCCAAATGGGGAATAATGTAGTAATTGACCAAAATAAGTTGATGAATTTGGTCTAAGAAGTTATGGCTAATGCCATGCCTAGGAGGGTAGCTAGACCCACGTACAAAAAGCCTTACCCCGATTGGGTTGACCTGAATAATGATTTTCTAGGGGATATAAAATCCCAGAGTTTACCCTGTTCTTCGGAGATGGTGGGCAATCTACTATAGTATGTAGGCCCTTTTACAATACAGTGTGGTGAAGTGTCTAGGAATGAAAATCTCAAGCTCAAACTTTTTGGTAACTCATTGACCAGACTAGCTTTCTATATAAATTTGCCACCAAATTCTATTTTCAACTGGAGACAAATGGAAGAAAAATTTCATACCCAATTCTTTAGTCTTAATCTATCATTTTCCGAAGTATAATTGGACTTAGATCAAAATATCTTCCGAACAAGATAATTTTTCAATGGATTCTTTATCGAGAATAACCTTGAGAAACCATAATTCCCTAGAATTGGATGGAATGAACTCTAAAATCCAACCTATTTCAATTACATAGGTTTTCATCTTAATTTCCTATTTGCCATAGTTCTAAACAACTCATCACACACTCAAAATTTGGTTTTATTTCTTTACAAACTATTCTTTGGTTAGCAATCCCTAAGTTTCCTTTAGAGCTACAATTCCCAATCATAGTGGAAAAATGATTAATTTAGTATCCACTTCCACATACATGCTCAAGTATCGTCAATTTCAAGCTTGCACAACATGTCTTGTGACCATTTTCTCGTTTAAGTAGAATAAATAAACATAGACATGCTAACTATCAATCGAGTCCACAACTAATAAATGTTTAACGAACATATCTTGTTTTTATTATAAATTTTCATAAGTTTGCTCTTTCACAAATTGTTGAATAAACCTTCGGAATTTTCCCAATCATATCCTTTTATGAATATCTTTATAAAATTCTTAATTATATTTAATAGGATTAAATTACTTATTTTACTAATATAATTTGCTTCTTTATTCACCAAGGAAATTAGGTCAATTAGCTA